>NMRB01001564.1:113423-157644 GCA_002633025.1 Notospermus geniculatus | reverse complement strand
CAAACTGCCCGAGTGGGCGATCCGAGTCACCCGGATTGCACGAGTTGATTTTCTCCGGCCTTGAAAGCCCGAGACCGCAGGTCGAGGGCTTTCAGGCCGGAGAAAATCAACGAGTGCAATCCGGGTGACGAGGATCGCCCACGAGGGTAGTTTTATTTTTATCATATACCACAAAATCTTCACTGAAAAGCATTTTATCTGACTTTAGGCCTAATTTTCTCGGCGATCGATCGATCAGCTGATGACCTGGATGATGCGAAATAATACAATAACAATGCTGCGTACGGCCGTTGGCGGTTGTGACCATCCGCAAAAATAGTTCGGAGAGGGACAAATAAGATACATTTGATTGATTTAATAATTAATTTATTTTAGCGTTTAAATGTCAAATATTACAAAATGGATATTTTCGAACTATTACATCAAAACAATTGGCGGATTTGGTAAACGCGGCGGCGTATCGCCTCCTCACACATCGGTCGGTTGTGTTGACGTTGTTTCAACACATGGTACAGTTCAAATTGGCACGACGCCAAGTTCAGGTGTGTGTCAATCCATCGCAGTTCACACCCCATTATTATTGCCATTTATTTGGAATTAGTGTTTATATTAATGGTGAAATTGCCACCATTGATGATCGTGCGGTGGAATAATCCTGTTGATGATGGGATGTGAGAAATCTGCTCATAATCACCACCACAAAGTTCCGAATTTTCACACACCGTTGCTGCTGCTGCTGCGGAATGTACTGACGCACGTGCACAGGGTGCAGAAGTTGATGCATTGCCATTCATGCCATTGACACTGTGACTGCTAGTGCTAGGCCCAGTGCTATAATTAGGCCTACTGCTGGCTTCACTGTCCAGGCTGCTAGTGCTGATGGTGCTTGTGCATGATGTAGGCCTAGACCTTGACTGTGAGTGTACAGGCTGCGAGAGTCCAGTCAAAGTCTCATTTTCTATAGCTGACCAGCAAGAGCTGGTGTTGGATCTTGTAGTTGAACTGGTTGGTTCAGTTGGCCTTGCTTGGCTTGTTCGGTTCTGTGTTTCTGTCAGAATTTTACACATTTTTTTTGGGTGTTGAGGTCTGCCACTGCATAGTTGGATATTGACTGTACATTCTTGTGACCAGTCAATTGCTGTATTACAGTTGGGGCTACCCCTTCATTCAACAAATCTGTGCAAGCTGTCTTGCGGATTGAATGATTAGTTTTTTTACCAGTCAATCCTGCATTTTGTGCCATGTGGGGCATGATCTTTCCCAGTGAATTCTTGCCGAGAGCCATGTTTTTGTACCATTTTGATGTTGGTGTGTGGGCATAGTTGACTGCCAGAAAGAATGGAGCATTTGGCTCCAACATAGTCTCAGGGCGTTGACTCTTGAATAGCTTGTATATTTCAATGGGGCATCTTGCCTTGTTCTCGTGGGGAAAGATTTTTGGGTTGAATGCACGGCAGTGTCGATTTACACCATCTCGTGTCTTTGTCTGTCGTTCTGACAGCCATTCAAGATATTCGTCCCCCTCAGGATCAATTTTTAATGCAATATCCCCCCACTTCAATTTCCTTGATTCGTCCCTTCCCCGAAACCCCAACAATTTTGTAGCATAATACCACATGGTGTTCTGCAGTGAGGTTGGATTGTCTGTACCCAGCTGCCCTGTTTGCCAAAGACGATCTATATCATTTTCGCTCAGTGGCTCTGCTTTATTTGGTTTATTACCGAGCCCCTCGCTTTTCAGTTGCTTCTTCCTAGACATGAGTACATCCCTTGCAAGTTTGAATGAATCAGATTCTAGAAGCGATTCAATGTAACCAAGCTTTTGCAGATGAGCATCAATGCTTCTAAAATAACTAGCCAAAGTCTCGGGTTCATATTGTGTCCCTTCTGCTTTCTCAAGGGTCATAATGAATGTCCCGAGAAGGTGATTCAGTTCCTTGGGTTCATATTCTTCCATGTTTTTTGTCATCTCCTTTTTTGTTTCGTCAATCCATTTTTGGAATCTTGCCACAGCACTTTTTATTTTTCTCTTGGTGTTCTTGCTTTCCTGCCCTGCCACAAAATCTAGGAGTTGTTGCTCTTCTCTGAAATGACAACAACATTTACATATTTTTCTTTGAACTAAGGCCATATAAAAAATCTTAAGTTTAGCATCAGTCACACTAGTATTTAGTGAGGAGGGTTTTTAAAAAAAATTATTTTAGTTTTCATGGTGAAATGTGATCATTGGAAGTGAACTTTGAATCACACTGCAGCTTAAATCATACAATCAACAAACCCTTAGGAAATCAAAAAAGTTTTGTATTTCAAAAAGTACAAATACGAGCCAGTGGCCCAATTTAGGATTGTCAGAATTTGTTGTAAAATGGTAGAAGAAGGAACAAATTGAAAAAAAAATTCAAACAATTTTTTGGAGGAGGCAAGAAATTTTTAGACAGGAGGTGATGCTATTACTAAAGATTTTTTTATGTGGCCTAAGCCAAAAACTTGCCAATGGTGATTTTAGTTGACTCAACAATGCAGCCTTTATTTATTTTAATCAAAAACGTGTGGGCATTGTCATACTTGGAGATCAATACTCACGGTAGAAATGTTCTTTGGTTGGTGTTTTTCTGACAGGCGGTGCTGGTTGTGGGTTGCTGAGTACTACTGAAGAAATATAATTCAAAAGTGTCATAATAAGTCAGAAAACAAGCTTCAAAATACTAATAGTGAGTATTTTAAAAATCAGTAATGCTATTACTATTAGAATTTCCCTGGGATTTTTAGACCACTTTTCCCATCAAAATTTCCGGGTTGAAGAGATTCAGATAGGCCTGCCCAAGACCCCCCTATCGGCCTCAGAATGTTTGTTTCTACGTCTTCTTTCAACAAAACAACCATGAAAACAGAATTTGTGGTGGGAACATTTTTAAAAAATTGATCACAAAAACTATTCTTTCGCAAAAAAACATTTTTGCCCCAAAATGAGGTGCAGCACATCCACCCAGCCTCCCCCAGTCCCTGAGAGTAGAGCCATGTGGAACAGTTTTCTTATTACAGTAGGCCTACATGTATTAGAGATTGGTGAGACATCTGGTGTTCATCTGCTGAACTGAAATGTCCCCAAAAATCCATGGAGTCGTACCAGTACGTCCTTGGCCCAGGTCGTTACAGACATACTGGGTGGAATATTCATTTTTCATGCAAAATTTGAAAATATAATTACTTCTTACCTGTTCTGAATTATTGTCCTTTGCTCAGGTTGTTGTGGTTTGTTCTTCATTAGGCCTATCAGTATCTGTGGACACCCAGATAATATTGACGGACTTGGTGGTGAATCATCGTCACTGTCGTTGTCGCTATGTGTTGGTGTGGGCTCCATGTTTTCAGGTTTTCTGAGGGAGAAATTGATAAATTATGAAGTAGGCCAACTGTTGACTTTTTTGGCATACTGGTAGGCCTACTGAAAAATATTTTCATCAGCTTTTTTCAGTCCAAGGCTGCAACACCAGACAGAGAGCCTGCAAGCAGCAGATCAGAGGCTTTCTTGTTGGGTTTTAGGCCTCTATCATGCTATGTAGGCTATGCCTACAGGCCTATCCACTGTGGTGTAGGCCTTATTCTGCGCCTACCCTAGGCCTACTAGTCTGGTAGGTATGGTCGGTTAGGTAGATTGGCAATGTAGACATAGCCTACGCCTATACTATACAGCTATAGGCCCCAGGCCACATTTTTTTAAAGAGTGAAGGCCTAGGCTACCCCTGGTCTTCATTGACATTAGGCTATGATGATTTGTTGATGGAGGCCTAGGTCTAGACGGTAGACCTAGCCTAAGTAGCCTAGAATATTAAGGCATTGATGCCAATGAGGGGCACGCTTTGACTGTTTTCTTGACTTGCCTATGGCTGTGCTGTACTAGCCTAGGCTGACACTGACAGTCTGAGTCTGTCATCTGTTCATTATTGACAGTGTTCTCCAGTTCCCTGGCCTACCATAGGCTAGGCCTACCTAGGCTAGGTAGGACCAAATTATGTTGTCCAGGATGATTGTTTTTACCTTATCCTTTTAAAGGTCCAGTAGGGGGGAGATGCTCGTCCCACAGAATATGTGTCTTCTGTAGGCCTATCATTGTCAGTCACAAGCTCATGCGCATTGTCATGATTGTGAGTAGTGTGACTCCTGGCTCGCTTTTTCGGAAAATGTACGGCTTCCATCACACATTTGTCCCCTTCTTTGTAATCATCTCTGTCAGTAAGACTGGTGGGTGTCCAAGATCGATATCGGTTGCATTTTTCCATGGTGTAGGCCTATTTTTTTTTAAAAAAGTGGGGCCTAGAGTGGAAGTGCAGCCCTCGCATCGTCGTCAGGCAAACCAGCAGCAGCAGTAGCAGACGGCTTATTTTTTTGGCAGATTGCCAGAGAGATTCTGGGTCAGCAACGTCAGCGCAGCAACAGGCCTAGTGACAGGAAAGAAACTCTTCTTAGTTTGCTGCTTTTTCTGCAGTAATATCGAAGGGTAATTACGATGATAACGGCAACTTAGGCCTAAGGACATTTCCTGATCATTTGTTTTATTCTAGGTTCCCTCATTTTTATTGTTTCATGCGAAAAAGCAACGGGAAATTTTCGATAATATTGGGGAAAACCCGCAAAACTCTCGGGATTCCGTACTCTGTGACCTGACGTCATCGTCTTTGAAATTCTATATCTAGGTCGTCGTCATGGTCGCATTTCTAAATATAGGAAAAGTAGTTCCGGCAACAATAAAACCGGCATTCCCGAGGGCAGTCTGGCCGGTCAATCCGGCCGGTCAATCCAGGCTCAGATCAGCACTATTGCACGGGCGGACGGCCCTCCGGAGAGGGCGATATTTCTTGTGCACATTTTCGTATATTTTTCGTGAAAGCTCATGCCTAGGTGCAAATTAAACATCCGAAGATAAATTTAAGTAAAGTCCTTGTCATAGTAAATGTAAAGTGGAGAGATGAATGCATTTTTATGGGAAATTCTCTGCGTTTTTTGGTCTGAATGCACGGATCATCGTCGTCTTGGGTATATGATAAAGTCTAATGTCCCCACCCTCCTGATGTCCCCCTGCATTGTTTGTCACAGGATTAAGGATCTTGCTCTCTGTGGAGTCCAATTCAATGGTGCCGCTTAATCCGTAAATGTATTGTTGGAGGACATCACATATCGGGGGACATTATATTCTTTTACAGGACAAGTACCGGCTTTTTCTGTAATGGAAGTGCAGCTATACACTTAAGTATGATATGAATGTTCTTTATCTACAGGCAATAACATACTTTTATCACTTTCCGCATTTGTGTATAGGCATAACTCATACGTTTTTGTGGTTAAAAAGTCAGTCAGTTTTCAGTTGTCACTAACGTGTTTGAACCCGTTAGTGACAATAAGGTAAACTTTTTACCAAACTACACATGAAGTATTGAGAGCGTTTTTATTTCGACAAAAATCCCTTGCACAAACCTATTCGTTGCTGCATATTATTTTTTTCTTATTTCACGTCCAGTGGCGTGACGGTGACAAGAGCATTTAATGCATCAAGTACAACCCTACCATCAGGGTACAATGGTTTCGGGGGAAGATACGACTGTGCAGGGACAGAAGCGACCCTCAAGAACTGTGGTGTGACTGGTAAAGTTTGCCATGAGCCAAAGGTCTTTGCTGAAGTCGAATGCCTCCTGTTTAGCGGTAAGTTGCATTTTTCATTCTCTTTAAACTAAAGTCCCCTCCCTATTGATGACCATGAGATAAATTGTTTTATAATCATAAGCAATACATATTTGATCATTTTGCGTGGACTGCATCTACGTATATGAGCACTGGCATGACATGCATGACGTCACCTTTCTTTTCAGCAACACAGCAACCCTTCAAGATTCAACTCGTAAATGGACCTAATGAGACGTCAGGGACGGTACAGATCTTTAAGTACGGTCATTGGGGCGTTTCCTGCGTTGACCACCACAGGAATGATCAGGCAGCTCGAGTTGTTTGTCAACAGCTTGGTTTCATGTAAGCATTCACTATTCAAGTGAACAATTTCATCACCAATTCTAGCTTTTCCAAATGCCTTCCTGTTCTGATAGTTTCCAATTCCTTGAAAATCAGACTCGACGCAAGGGCCCAACGCGCCGCATAGCGGCAAACAGCGAAGCTAGCCAAAGACTTTTCATGGGTCAGTCATTAGAATTGGACTCATAGGAGATATGCACCTAATGTTCAGATGGAATATACCGGGCGGTTGGTTCACGTTTTTAGTGGCTGCGAACGTTAGATGGGTACATTAGGTATAGCAATATACTGACGGATTTGCCGGGGAATAGGAGCTGTCAGCGAGTTGACCACTAGGTGTCACTAGGGCCCAATTCAATGCATCTAGCGGACCCAGTCATTATCGATCGAGCAGCGATCATAATAGATTTCCTGTACATTTGGTCCGCTAAGACTGTGCTGCCGTCTGTTAGCAATATGCGCGGCTGACTGCTCCTATTGCTCTGTGGTTGTTGTAAAGTGTGATTTTTGTAAGATTTTTCGGAGTTGCAACGTCATTTCTAATTATCATAAATATGCTGAGTAGCTGGAATGTATTAAAAAAACATTTATTCAGCAGCCAAGAGCGTGACATGGCCCGCTGGCGCATCGGTAGAGCGTGCGACTATGAATCAGGAGCGCCGGGTTCGAGCCTTGCGGGCGGCTACTTTTTCACGCGTCTGTTTCTCTTTTATATTTATTTGCTGATCATTTTTAAGTCGCAGGAGGAATATCTCCCCAGCCCTTCCATTTTCCGACAAAACTGCATACCCCTACTTGCTAATAAATACTTATAACCACAGATCCCTGTCAGCTGTCCTGCATTCAGAGAGACTATTCACTATAGTCTCTCTGAATGCAGGGGCAGCTGACTACCATCCACATTCCCCTCCCAGTCACCAAAAATATCAACAACCCAACTAACTTCAAGACTACTGGATCTTGCCGATAGGCATGGCAGGATTGTTTGTGGTTTGCAAAATTCAATACTGTATACAATCACATGTAAAACTAGTTGAGCTTCCGATTCGACAATTTTTAATCTGATGTTAATGCCAAAAGAGCGAATGTCGTCCTGGGTACCCCTAAAGGGTACCCAGGTCCAACCTGGGTATCCCTAAATGGCACCCAGGCACGTACTGGGTACCCTTTAGGAACCTAAAGGATACCCAGTTTGAAATTCCCGCCTGGTGAGACCTGGAATCCAGGTTGATGGTACTTTTACCGTTCAGCTCGTCATGCTCGCAAGCGATACACGTGGAGATGACATTATGGCGACCAGAGTGCCAGACTCGCGTCTAAAAGAGTCTCTCGCCGGTATACCGTCTATTTCCGGACACTCGCATTCACTTCAGTTCAGAAGATTCGACAGAACATGCATTTTACTGCAATTGTTTGATCACTTAAGGGCCAAAACATGCTAAAACAGAAACTGACATCAAAATTAAATATCAGGTCAAAGTTCTTTTCAAAAATTTAGCGGATAATCAGTCAAATATTGAGATTCCACGGATTGAAGAATGGTGATTTGGCAATCGGCACCACAGCGCACGTACCATATTCGACCTGGATTCCAGGTATCTCTCCAGGCGGGAATTTCAAACTGGGTACCCTTTAGGTTCCTAAAGGGTACCCAGTACGTACCTGGGTGCCATTTAGGGATACCCAGGTTGAACGTGGGAGGGGTACCCAGGACGACATTCACCCATTTGGCGATGTTAATCGTATAGGTAGACCTGTAT
Source organism: Notospermus geniculatus (assembly GCA_002633025.1). NCBI lineage: Eukaryota > Metazoa > Nemertea > Pilidiophora > Heteronemertea > Lineidae > Notospermus > Notospermus geniculatus. The sequence continues at coordinate 149,863 of NMRB01001564.1, read as the reverse complement.
CGTGTTACGTCGTCATCAGACAAAATCAATGACGACAATATTTGATATGTTCCAGTGATGTAAGTGAGGTTAAAACATCAGCAGCATTTGGTCAAGGTCCTGGCATCACGTTCTTCAAGAATCCTAAATGTAAAAACGCCTGGAGCATTGATGATTGCGAAATACATTGGGACAGACAGCCATGTCTGACGTTAAAGACGGTAGGGGTTGTTTGCAGTCCTGCGAAATGTAAGTAAAGGAAACAAGGGTAAGATTCATATTAGGCCTGAGTAGGCTTATGAGGTTCAGATTCATGCCTGGAGAAGCATAAAAAATGACAAGCATTTCTAGGGCTGACAACAGGCGTGTTCCCAACCTGACTCAAACATGAGGCCAAGGGGCCAAAGCAAGTTTATGATGCGCATAACAATATCACTTCGACGCTTCATAGCCCATTTGGATCTTAAGCTACGGGGTGGTGACCACGACAGGCTACTCTCCACCTGTGTGGGGTCTTTTACTTGTCCTGGCATAGACACTCAGGTGCAAGAGACCACGGCTTTCAGTCTCATCCAACAGATCCTAATTATTTCACAGCTTTTCATATGCATGTCCTGGCCGGGGATCGAACCCTCGGACTGACCCTGTTAAGGATAGAAAGTCAAGCGTGTTAAGTCAAACGTCTCTAAAGTAATGAAAACACTGTGGACAAATTAATCGAAGTTAAAAAAAAAAGATTACGTTCAGGCGTGGAATATTTGATGGGAAAGCAATCGATGTACAAAACCTTGCTAGTGTTTCAACACCTCAGTTCCAGCTTACCCATTTGACTCGGCAACAAACATCGCCAAGGCTGCTGAAGATAAAGGAAGATTCTTCCTACACAGTCCAGGTTTTCCCAACCTCTTTAACTACGATGCTTCAACTTATATTGTGTGTACCCTGACATCAGCCACGGCCACCAGTTACTCTTTCTATGTCCACTATAAGATGTTCAAAGAAAACCACCAGGAGACGTTGTCTTTTCAAACCAGTGACATTCAGACAAAGCAGGGATACATCAATAACTTGACACTGTATGGAGACTCACCAAACAGCAGCCCGTTTACAACTGAATCACGGATGGTGATGATCGTGTTCAAGGCAAACGGCGTCAAGGGAGGTGGGAAGTTCAAGATTGAAACACGAGGTAGGCTGCATTCAAGGAATTAGTGTGGGATGCTGCTATGAATATTTCACGGATAATTAAGTTTATCTGAACACGAACCATTTTACAAAGTAGGCCTATGCGGTTGAAGAAAATTATCTGTTTATTGTGTGAGTACGCATGCCGTTTCCGATCGATCAGAACGTTGTTTTAGTGGGTGGTCACCATAATATTCTTTAGTCGCTATTTGCACAATGGGCAAGTCTGCTGAGATTTCTTTGTTCATATACTCCACTAATTCTTTACTTTTTAGAGGGTTGTGTTATTTACGTCTTTTTCCTCACTGCTAATCATTCAGCTGATCTTTAAACAATCAATCAAAGCTTGTTTTCATGTGATTGTGGCCTTCTCTGTAATTTCAGTGGATAAGGCTGACGTGAAGCTGACGTGTGCAACTGTTATTCCACCGACTACAACATCACTACCAACCACAGCACTACCAACAACAACTTCCACAAGCACAAACGTCATACCACCTGTGACAAAATCTACAATGACCACTGAAGAAGATTCATCCACCGAAGGTATTAAAACCACTGCCTCATCGCCAGTGACAATTTCAAGCTCGAGCGCGGATAGCGCTAAGACGAGAGAAAGTGGTCAACTATCAACCAACAAAATGACTCCCACCAGCGGCACAACGACTAAGACGACGTCAGGTAATATACTGACTGAAAGAAAGAAACCAACTGCTTGCTTGTAGTTGCCGTATTTATTTATTATAAATTCGTGGGTTAATTTTTCATTAAAATATACATATAGATGAAACATGCCTTAAAACATTTTATATTTAGATATCACAGAATTTGATAAAACATACATCTAAAACATTTGGCATTGGATATCACAAATTTTCAAAGAAAAACGCACAGTGAGAAGACAGTAGGCCGAAGCCTTTAAAATTGTCCCTCCCAAAGAGTCTGGGTAGCTCCACACTGCCACCACCGCAGACCATGACAAGAATCTTCGTTGTTCTGCAACCGTGGCAGCGACAGAAGCTAACCAGACTTGGGGTCTCTATATTCACCGAGGTGAGCACATGGTCCATGGACCATTTCATACACGATAATATTAATAAAAAATTAATCTATAGGCCTATAGTTATCTGATTGCTCATTTGATAAACATAGACATTCAAAAATTAGCTGCATTTTTTCTGACACGTTATATTCCAAGTGTGAATCTTGAAAGGACACATAGTAATTATCCATAGGATATATCCGCATTGATGTGGTACAATGTATTTTCTTTTACAACATGTATCCTTCCCTTCAGGTGTAACTGATGGCATCATCGGGGCAGTAGTTGTCCTGCTACTTGTGGTAATTGTAGCTATTGTACTATGGTAAGTTACACACATATCAGGGTTTATACATACTTCATTCTTGGCTTCATTTCATAACACTACTTGTTAACTAATTTAAAGTCTCACTGTATTGAATTCAGAAAGTGCTTACGTCCTCCGACGTTAGTGTAGTGTAAAATGTACTATGGTCTATTTGATTACATTAGAGATCTGCCTGCAGTTTTTTCAACGTGTGCTGAAAACTAGGCCTTGATTCTTTAAAGTACGTATCATGCAAGCAGTTTGGAGACCTTCACGAGGCTATGAGACCTCTACCTGCAGTCTCCTAACACTTTGAAAATACCGGAAAATTCAATACTGTGAGGCTTTAAATATTAATTACAAGGTTTATTTCATTTTGTATTCTCGATCGGCAAAACAAGGTTTTACATCCTGATAGTTAGGGAAATTCCTTAAACTCCTACCAATGGAGTTCAATTATAGGAACTGGAAGTCATGAAAAATTGAATTCTTTCGTAACCTGAGACATATTTCAAAAAGAAAAAAGGCTGGCATTTCATGTAAACACAACCTGTTTATTGTAGGAGGCTTGGTATATTGCGATTCAGTAAACCAAATAATCTACGGCAAGGGCCTCGAGCAGGTAACCATGGTACAAGGCACACGTCAACACCTCAAGGTACTGCCAATGGATTTAGTGACATCGGTCAGGAATACAGCAATGAAGCGTTTGAAGATGATGCCTCATCAGCAAACACGCCGAACCAAAATGATCATACATATATGAATTACCATCCGTACGAAAATTTCGGACCGGCTGGGCAACGGGTCGCTAGCGGACATGTGCCGGAGAGTGCATATGCAGAAGTTACAACCCGGACGGACGCAGGTGATCGTCCGTTCGTCAATACAAGTATGGAAGGGCCGACAGGAGCGTTCCAGCGAGGAAACGAAACAGAACAACTGCCTCCCTATGAAAATACGAACATTCTACATTTGGCCGATGACACCCGTGTTGACGGTCAAAATACCCAGTACGCGCACCTAATGCCCGTGATGCCGTCAGAATATCAGGATTTACGGCTGCAGCGTCCATCCCAAACAGCAAATTAGGTGACGGGTACTTGAACCTGCCCCCATCAAATCAATCATTTGCTTCCGCAAAAGTTGAAAAGTTTGAGTCGCTACATAGCTTCTATAGCAACGCATCGTTAAAGAATTTCTATTCAAGATTAGTAGATTACATTATGTGTCAGTGAATACACAGGCGTCGCCGTGGATGCACAAGCTTGGACCAGTAAAGTGCTTTTCAGAATGTCCAGTCATTAAGACCGCCCTCACCTCAATGAGGGCGGTCTTCATTGGTTTTACTGAAGTTTCTATCGCTCTCCGGATATCCGAAATTTCGAATGGACCGCGCTGCCCACGTCCGTAGAGCTCGTCTGCTGAAAATGCCCCACCCCAGCGAAAAAAGCTAGCTACGGCTCTGAGACTACAATCTTCTGTACCACATGTATCATTATGTAGTGTGCAGTAGTTATGGCAGTAGTAAAGGTCAAATTTACAACATTTTTGGATGGTTGCACTGTAGTGAAAAAGACAGGTGGCTGTATGTAATACAATGGAAGCTCGGGGTGTTCATGTTGAGAAATGGTGGTGGAAGATTCAACTGCGGTAAGTTCATTTAGTTGTGTAATTAAGAACGTATCATTGTAAGACTAAGAGATGGTATGTGTGCCCCTAAAAGTGCATTGAAGTACACTCTCTCACACATGTCATATGTGAGAGAGTGTAATGTCGGAGTTATTCCCTTGCAGGTTTACCGGGTCGGCCAACATTGAGTACAAACCCTGGTCCCCTCATCGCCGGAGCAAAGCTCACCCTGACATGCAGTGCAAATGTCGGGAAGCCAAAAGGACAGCTGACATGGTACAGACAGTCGGCCTCGGGGGGATCTCAAACTGTGGTGACAAAGAATGCAACTGTACAAGATAAAACCAATGCTGACGGCTCGTTCACTGTGACCGAGATGGTTATCGTCGACACGATGTCGTATCTCGATAATGGAGCGAAGTACACGTGCTCAGCGAGAAATGCTGCCATGATGCCAGTTGAAGACAGTCTAAAGACTGTGTTGATATTGGATGTCAAATGTGAGTATATATAAAAAAGGTAGAGTGGAATCATGGCTAAGCGTTTTTTTTCCTGTCACATTGATATGAATCCAATAAAAGCTCGGGTAAAAAGGGGGGTAGAGCTATAGGCATTGACAATGTTTATCTACACATGATGTCTTGACTATTTCAAATACATGTACAACACCACACTAAATTTAACGAAGTTTGTTATATACAAAAGGGCACCTTAATATGAAAACTCATCAAAAAAAAGCTCAAAAATCAAAATTTATATTTTGTAATTTTATTGTGCCTTTTGTAGTAGTTTTGACAAAAATGGAACTTTCCAAGGAATTTGATCTTTGTTTTAACACATCCGATTACTGATCGGCGACTGATGTCGATCGTCGCAGAAGACACGCAGCTACAGTCATGTCACACCATATCGGCAACTTATTTTTTCGGTGCGATCGTCGCTCAGAGGCAAAGTCAGTCGCCGCCTGTTCTTGCCGTCGCAAGGTCGACCTGACACAAGCTTGAATGTACTTACAGATCTAGTTGGAAACCTCAAGGTGTCAAATACTCAACAGCCGCATTACCCCGGCCACAGTTTCACGTGCGAAGCTGATGGCAATCCGGCCCCAACCTACGAATGGACCAAAGTGTCTGGCACTCAAGATCTAGAAACCAGTGGCGCTATCTTGAAGATACCAGAAGGCGCTTCGGCTGAGTCACTCCGTTATAAATGCACCGCTTCCAACATCGTTGGTTCAATTTCGATGCAGATGTATACCGTCCTGAATGTGAATATAACGGGTGAGTTTTGCATTAAAGGGCCCGTACCGCTCTCCATACGCACGGCTGACAACCCCCTCCCCCAGCTGCGTATGTAATACTTGAATGGTCCCTTATCAAATCATGTAAGCCATTGCACGTGGCTTGGCAGGCGACTGACCACTATGCCCTATAGACAGAAGAGCCACCTGGAGGTGTAGTTTCCCATAGATAGTCCCATTCAAAACGCGCCCGCCTACGAGTAATGTGCTGTCTCAGTGAAGGATGCTGAAGTGTAGTTTGGTTCCCGAACTCACCGCTAGGCGCAGAAGAGATCGGTATCGGTCTCGTTTGACCTTGACCTCACACACGAAAATCTATGTGTCTGACGTCACACAGGATAGACAGGTTCGCGATCCCAACATAGCTCACGGTATGTTGGGACCGGGAACCAGTCTATCCTCTGTGACGTCAGGCACATAGATTTTCGTGTGTGATGTCAAGGTCAAACGAGGCCAATACCGAACTCTTCTGCGCCTAGCGGTGAGTTCAGGAACCAAACAAGCTGAAGGGAAATTTAATTTCTCAATCATTGTACCCACAGCTGCTCCCACCGTGCCGTCTACAATAGCTTCCAAACCGCCCGTAACAAGTTCTTCTGGGATCACTGAGGGAAAGCCGTCCACTGAAGGTATAACACTAATGTCTCTTTGTCAGATGTTAAAGAATAAAGGTGTTGGACCTCTCCAGGTTATGTGAGAGGCTCGAACACCGATTGATCGAATGTCTCTCCGTCGGTGACAATACCGAGGTTTCGCAAATCTGACGAAACACGAAGTACGAAATAAGAAATTCAACTTCATTTCCAAGACCTGATGTATTTCTGGGGGTGGTTGGTACCACAAATGTCCCTGCTGCCAGTGCCGTATTTTATTATATCATATAAGACCGAAAGAGTTAAGATGCATCTTGATTTTTTTTTTTAAATTTCCACTTCGTAAATACGAAGTGGAAACGAAAGACAAATTTCATTTGTCTTTTGTCATTTGAAAGACAAGTTTAATTTTCACCGTAACTCTATCGGTCTCACATGCTATCGGTCTCACATGCGATTCTGGTAGGAAGCAATGTCTTTCACCTTAGAAACTCGACTTCTATTTCATGGTCTCACATGTGAGACTACTGCAAGAGGTATTTTAGCATGTATGCTAAAATACCTCTTGCAGTAGGCGGTATTTGTGGTACCAACAATCTCCTGAAATACATTACGTCATGGAAATGGAAGTCCAATTTCGTATTTCGTACTTCATGTTCCGTCAGATTTGCGAAACGTCACTATTGAGTAATAGTGACGTTTCGCAAATCTGACGAAACATGAAGTACGAAATACGAAATTGGACTTCCATTTCCATGACGTAATGTATTTCAGGAAATCGTTGGTACCACAAAAAATGGACTTCAGCGTTGTCGTATCCGGAAAACTAGGGGCAAACGGACTGGAAACGGATCGGATCCGTGTGCCAGTGAACCTTGCTTAATAAGGATTAACTAAGATCGAACATTGCAGATGAGTGACACAGACAGGACTTTTGAAATGACTCTTTTTTCACACCAAGCTTTTGGGGGCAACTGTCTACCCCTCTTCCTCTGTTCTGTCTATGGTATGGCTCAAGGAGTAGACATGTATAGGGCAATGTCACTCACAGTATTCATCGATCACAGTGACATAAAATAAATCTCGAATGAACATTTAGTAGTAATTATCGATGTACGCCTACCTGCGTTGCGGTATTTGCTGTTTAACACATCGTCAACCGAGAATTAACAGGGTCTAAGTGCTTTTTTTACTTGACCCTCACTTCCTGTGCTTTAAGGGACTAAAAGTACAGGAAATTTGGGTCAAGTAAAAAATGCACTTAGAACCTGTTAATTCTCGGTCGACGACATGTCAACTTTCCTTTCAGGTTTACTTGGTGGCATCATCGGGGCAGTAGTTGCCCTGCTTCTTGTCGTAATTGCAGCAATTGTACTATGTTACATGTAAGTTGTACAGGGAACATAGTCTATTTTATCGTTGCCTTCGTTCCTGAACACTGCTTGTCAACTAATCAAGAATATGTAAGGGGAAGAATGTTACTAGCATAAAGACATCAAACCCCTAAAGGTTTCACTTATGGTTTCTGACATTCTGAGAAAAACGTGATACCCAAAGAAATTTTCAACGAAACTTCTTCCAATTGTTTTATACGATAGCTATGGGTCTTCTCCATGATGTGTGAAAATTCCATACGATTCCATTCAGTAGTTCTTGTGATATGGAACATTTAGCAGACAGTACCGCGCGCACAGTGTGTCTCTGGGGTGATCTGGCATTTAGATAGGCTACTGTACATATGTAGGCCTACAGGGATGTGGCCAACAGGTTTATGCAGCCCTGGCACCTTTATGAATATTGGTCATTCTTCACAAATTTGGGCTCAAGGCAAGTGGATTGTTGTATGCTACGGCCACCAACCCAAATTTGATTAGAAATATTATTTTAACTTGGAAATTAGGGTGATAAGAGCCATCTGGTGAGGAAAACTGGAACTCATCGGACAAGAAACAGAGTGTGCTCAAGTGGTTCCTTTAGGGTTTGATGTCTTTATGTTACTTGTTATACATTCTTCTAGTCGGGAACACAAGTCTGAAAAGACCTCTAGAAATGACATTTCGTTGTACCGACGAGGAACCAGCTGAAATTCACTCGTCTGGAGTAAAAAATATTGAATTTTCAGAAAATGACCTTCATTTTTTCGATTTCCGAAGTAATCGTGACCAAAAAGTGGTTTCCATGACAACCACATGAATTTTCTATGGATTTGTTAAATTTGATGAGAAAATGAATGTTTCCATTTATATATCTGTTAATGGTGGTGATTTTGTTTCGAAACATGGCGTATTTTACTATCCTTAACTGAATATCCTTTTTAAGGAAAAACAATTTTTATACTGCAATTCAGTCAGTTTCTATGGCAACAAACTTGATATATACTCAAGTCAATGTCTATTCAATAGAATATGCCAATGATAATTTTCCTTATTAAATAATTGCAAATTGATCTGTCCCAGTACAAAGTCTCTCATATATTAGACCTAGAGTAGGTCTGTTAGAATTTTGATACAGATCTATATTATTAGGTAGACTGTTGCCATGGAAACCATTTTTATATGCATTTTCTAAAGAAAACCGACAAAATCGCTTTGATTGTTAATGAGCAGTAGAAGCTTGCATTTTATTTCCGTACAGTAATAATTCATATTCTTGCACATAACATTGATATCAAACAATGTTCAATTCGAATATGTTTTTTAGCAAAATCCTGAGTTACCATGGTAACGCAAGTATGGTTGTCATGACATCATTTTCATTATGCGTGTGATCCTGGTTCAAGAGGCCTTTTGTTGCACTGGACTAACCGCTATGAATTTACTCAGAGCAGTTAGTTTCATTTTCGTTTTTTCCAGTCTTCCCTTGTACTATTACGTAATGGATATTATAATTGGTTACCATGGACACAAATTCATTATTAAGACCGCCACCACCTCAATGGTGGCGGTCTTCATTTTGGTTTTACGGACTTTCTCTGATTCTCTCCTACCAACATTTGGTTTCCGAGCGATAACTTGCGAAATAAACGATGTATCACCTTAAAACTTACGGGGTGTCTAGATCAATATAAAATACAGGCCAAGTTCGTTAACTGGCTCTATCCGTAATCATTTTATGGCTATTTTGCGACTTTATCGCCTAAAAACAGCTTGTCGATGAGGTAATCCCCGCTCACAATAGAATCCAACGCAGGTGACGTGTTTGTTGGAATCCCCTGCTGCGTCATCGTTCCATTTACCAATGGCAAAATCAGCATTCAAGGTCTGCCTTAGTGTCGCGCAACCAGCCCCTCGTTCATACTCCGAGGTCGTCACACCGAGGGTCTGGCACAGAACAAAATTCTCATTGTAATTGGGTCAGTGACCTTATTCCGATGATTCAAAATAAAGGGAGCTTCGCTGATTGGCTAGTCACTACCAATGCATCATGGGTCTCAAAAGTGACGCAGGCTGCAGGAGGAATATGGCTGCGCCCAGAGAATGTGAATCGCCCTGTGTTGTCAAGTCAATTTATAGTGTATTTCATTCAAATTTCAGACAAGTATGTTAATATTCTTTCGATTGGGGAGGAAATTATACTATAAAAAGTGCGGTAGGCCTAAAGCAAGGGCTACAAAATGCTGTAGTTTTACTCGCATGCTGCATGCTTTTTGCATTGATTGTGCATGCGTGCATGCAGTGCAGTGTAGTTGTGTTCTACGTCATCGTCGGTAGATTGTCCGCCATGATGGTTTTACAAGTCAAAGTAACCATATGGACCAGCCTCTAAAATTGGAAATTTATTGGAAATTGCAAGAGTCTGGTGGCACGAGACTAGGTCTGCCTAGGTACTCAGTGACGTCGCTCTGGCTTCTCCGTCTTGGGTTGAGGGCGGTATAATCTATTAGACGGTGAACACATGTTCTTTGTTTACATTTTGGACTGGCTTTCTACTCTATCTCGCGTAGAATTCCGGCGAACTGAGAGTCATGAGAGAATTGATTAGCCTGCCACTTTAATAAATTGACCTCCTGTTGTTTGCATTTTAAAGATATAGGCCTACACATATCCAATGTGTGGACTTTAACAAGGCATTTTTTTCCCAACTTTAAGTGGATTCATTGATAAGAATTGAATATCTTTATACAGGATGTTGTCTTAAAATGGGAGAACGGTGTAGTATCAACGACAAAACATCTTTTGCAGGGAGTATCAATAACAAGACAAGGAACATGGTGTAGCATTGAATGACCTCGTTCCATGAGTTAAATAAGCTACTGAAAGACCATTATCACTAACGTCGCCAATTTTGGTATCAAACTAAATCTTATAAAGTGTACGTTTCAATTGACCTAGTTCCATGACCTAGTGACTTACTTAAAGACCAGTTGAGCCAAGGTAGTCATGTTTGGTATCAAACTAAAGCTAATGAAGTGTACCGGTATGTTTGAACTGGCCTATTTCCATGACCTAGTGACCTACTTAAAGATTAGTTGAGCCAAGGTAGTCATGTTTGGTATCAAACCAAACGTAATGAAATGTAGGTTTGAACTGACCTACTTCCATGACCTATTGACCTACTTCAAGACCAGTTGAGCCGAGATAGTCACGTTTGGTATCAAACTAAAGCTAATAAAGTGTAGGTTTTAAATGACCTATTTCCATGACCTAGTGACCTACTTAAAGACCAGTTGAGCCAAGGTAGTCATGTTTGGTATCAAACTAAACCTAATTGTTACATCAAACGGACCCTGGACGTCAGGCACCCGGCCTGTGTTGTACATATCGCCCGGGACCGAACGGCCTACCGGTCAGATGAAGACGCCGGGAGAATTGGGAGCAGCCAGCTCAGCACCGGGGCGCCCGTACGTCTGGTGAAAAATGTCCCGGTGACCGTCCAGTGATACTGCTACAGTATCACTCTAGCACACTCTGTTGAAAACTGATGTTGCCATAGCAACCATGGCAACCAATTCAAAAACAGCTTAATAGAAGCTCACATCATCATAATTACACAAAGGCCTAAAGAACACATAGCGGACGTACAGTTTTTCATAATTTAACTCACTCTCGTCGTCTTCAATGAAATATTCAATAATGAAATTCAAAACAGTGTGGTTGCCATGACAATGGTCAAGAATAATATGAAACTCACATAATTAAGATGCATCGAGATGTACAGTCATGGACATTAGTTTATCTAGACCTGATAAGTTGAATATTTCAAATAATACCGGTACTGGGCCGATTTTAGCACGGTTTGTTCCATTTGAAAGTACATCTTGTTGGTCATATTCCTGCATCAAAATTTTGGAAATTTGGAAATATCGTAATTACGTAATAGCTCATCAGAAAAAGTCCTAAAAATCAACATTTTTATTACGTAATTTTTTTGTGACTTTTGGTTCAGTTTTGATACAGTGGAACCTTCTAAGGATCATGGACTTTGTTTCATCAAAATCTGTTGAGTTGTTGCTGAGATATTTTTAAAAAATTCAGGTCTTTGTCCACAAAGTGTGCTAGTTTCAGCTGGTTCCCAGTCGGTACAACGAAATCGCCATTTTTCAGACTTGTGTTCCGGACTATTCCCCTCATAGATTCTTATGATGGGCCCATCTCATTGTGGTGGATGACAAGATATTGGGGTGTCGGGGTGGCGCAGTGGAAACATCGGCGCCTGCCACCGCTGAGGTCGCGGGTTCGATCCCCGGTCGTGCAAGTGGCTTTATGTGGTAGAGAGGGCAATCTCTCCTCGACATCGTAGGTTTCCTCCGGGGTCTCCGGTTTCCTCCTACATATCATTAATATCGTCCAATATTGTTTGATGAGTAGCTATAATGCCCTAAGTGGGCGCTTGCATTCCTGATATAATATTTTTTATTTTATATTGCGACATCATTTGACGTGGAGATCTACATGTACATTTACAGCCGTGTTTCATATACATGTACATGTATATTCCTCACAATGACGAAATGAAAAAAATGAGAAAAAGCTTGGATATTGGACAAAAGTGGTTCATTTTCGTAAAAGAAGGCAGCCTCGTACAAACTTTGTATTTCTTACCAATGCGGCCGAAGTTCAGAAAGTCCCGTTGGGTGTAACGGTTGGCGAATAAAGTGCTTTTCAGAATGTCCAGTCATTTTTGCACTCATTTTACCTTGCAATGGAACCTAACCACAAACCACAAATTGGCCAATTACTTGCGCATGTCAATTCTCGGTTGACCGACTTCTAATAGGACCTTGTTCAGGTCTGTACTCTGATTCAAGATAATCATACAATCATACACACGTAATTGGCCCATTTGTGGTTTGTGGTTAGGTTCCATTGCAAGGTAAAATGAGTGCAAAAATGACTGGACATTCTGAAAAGCACTTTACTTGGACTTTCGAGAAAATGCACGAATTTTAGCGGATAGCAGTGGTCGTGCACTAGGTGCAATCATTCACAAATTTAAGAGTTTTAAGAATGTTGTTAAAAAAACCTTCAAAATGCTATTCGATAGTGCCGTAGTACCTGGCTTGGGTTATGGTCAGGAGCAGGGGTCTGGGGTTATATGCAATTTGATTTTATTGATAAGGTCCAGGATAGAGCGATGAGGTACTTCGTTGGTTTGCCCCCTATTAGAGCACCTATTGCAGGATTTCGTGGTGAGTTTGGTTGGACTTCTCCTCAAATGAGGCCTGCTTTCCATTGGCACGTTTCCGTGCGCGAAAACGCTCGAAAGCCGGCATTGCTTGTTTCCGCTTCGTTGGTCACGGCGCGGAAAAAAACAATGCTTTCGAGCGTTTTCGCGCACGGAAACGCGCCAGTGGAAAGCAGGCCTAAGACCCGTGTAACTTCCCCAAATGCATGGTGGAAGTGTGTGCATTCAGTGAAGTTACACGCGTCTAAGTCTTAAACACCCTTTATGAATATGGCCCTATCTTTTTATTGCAGGAGGCGTGGTATAGTGCGATCCAGTAAGCCAAAGAATGAACGAGCAGGGACTGGACCAGGTAACCAAGGTTCAAGACCCTGGTCAATGCCTCAAGGTACTGCGAATGGTTTCAGTGCCATCGGTCCGAAATACGTCAATGATGGATTTGAAGGTGACGTCCCATCAGCAAAGACGCCGAACCAAAATGATCATACATACACGTATGTAATTGATGATCCACACCAAAATTTCGGACCGACTGGGCAACGGGTCGAAAACCGAGTGTTCGATGCCAGCGGACGTGTTGTGCCGGACAGTTCATATGCACATGCATATAATACACAGAAATAGACAATCCGAAGAAACACAAATGATCGTCTGTTCGTGTTTGTGCGGAAGCACCGACAAGAGCGTTCCACGGAGAAAGGAAACGGCACAACAACTGGGCCACATAGATTTTAAGGAATCTGGAAAACAAGGATCCCCAAGGAACCTACGGAATCCGGTCTGCAGTTCATGCCTCTTCTCATACAACACCTACATGTACACTTGAATGCACGTGATAGCCTACTAGCTAGGCCTATCAGTGTGACATCCCTCCTGCTGGTGAAAAATCAAAAGTGCTCCTGCAGACTGAAATCTTATCCCCATAACTGCATATTTTGAACGTGTATTGCAAAAAAAACATTTATAGACGTTTTGCTGGCGGATTCTTTGTACAGTGAATACAATCATAATAATGTCGTTTTCTCATATCATTTGCGTTATTTGGAGTTAATTGCGTAGGGTTCCTTGGGGATCCTTGTTTTCCAGATTTCTTAAAAGAATAGAACCGGACTTATTAAACCCGGCAATTCTGTAATGGAAGCAGAACAAGAGCGGACAAATACCGGCTTTTTTTGTAGTGGAAGCGCAACTAATGTACATTTTGTGCAATTCACATTGATTTTGAAGCGGCAGATTTTGCAGAATACACCTCCGAAGTTTGGCTGTCTAATGCATTTCCCATTAATCTAAAATCCTTCTTTCGCCTTTTTCTCAAAATGATGCTTGATATTGAGGACCAACTCTCATGGCGCCCCAACTGAATGTAAACAAACACCGCGAGCCATTTGCTTTAAGTTGTATTTCAAGATTTTGGAAAAGTTGTGGAAGATGGAGCAATCTAAAATGAGAAACGAATTGCGCCGGCATGCCAGATAGTGTGAATTTCAACTCGGTGATACACGTATTTTCATGTGGAGCTTATACGTCCAATTAAGTAGACAAATTCAATGAGGAAGTCAGCGTGGGGGTCGGGGCGTCGGGTGGAAATACTCTAGATTCGTTCTTCTAAGTTACTTCGCTGAACACCCATAAGACCGCCTACCCTATTGAATATGCATGGCAAAATAAAGACCTGTTCAACGTGACTGACAGGCGAGGAGGGAAAGGGCTATTGAAGACTGATTTATCCGACCACAGATTGACATCGTTATCTTCATAAGGGAATAGCCCTAGTGATTGTAACAGACACTCTTTTAATAGTGCCTGCCAAGCATTCTTCGCGGCCCAGTGCAAGTAACGCAAGACTCACTCATTGGTCAGTTATATTGAATAGAATCAATAAATTCTTTGTATGGTCTATATTATGGGCTAGGCCTAAACCTCCAGCATGAATATATAAAGTAACCTTAGAAGAACGAATCTAGAGCATGTTATTTTGTAGTGACCATAATATACAAATGGTTATATACATGTATGTAAAGAAATAGGTCAAATACATATACAAGGAATCTAGTATGGTTAAATGTACATGTATGTAAAGAAATAGGTCAAATACATGCACAAGGTCAAATACATATACAAGGAATCTAGTCTTCTATTCTACTATATATCTTTATTAACGGGTGAGTAGCTTGTGCAGACGTGACTAGCTTCCTTGTTCATTGTGAGTCATTTTGCGAAACCGTCGCGTCTCCAAGTAAGCCTTTGGGAGGTACTGACATATTCACCGACTCCAGAGACGGGTACACACTCACAAGTTGGAATCTGAATCTTGAGCTGCTGGTAATGCGATGGATTGCTACTTGTTTATCACCTGGCTGGCAGTCAGTTCTTTGTACCGGATAACAGGTAGGTTCATGTGTTGTTTAGTGTTTTATAAGCTACACGGCATCGACAGTTTCATTTTGCACGCTCGTCAACGTAAAACACACATGTTAACCCATAGGTTAGTCAAAAGTAAATGACAGCTAATAAATTTGAATATTTCGAAAATTTTTCTCTGGATCAACTAACCTTTTGCTTTAAATATTATTTATTTGGAATACCTAAAACGTTCAAGATGAGAGGTATAATGATTTTCCATGATATTCATTTTTAGTTCAAAAATGAAATTTGTGTCAGAAAGTCTGATCGCATTTTTTTGCTGAAATAAAAGCAGTGCCATTTTTCAGCGTCTGTGTTTTTATACACAAAATTTCGAATTGTCCATCAAAACCTCCATTTCAGAATAAGAACGATTTAGAATCTACCAGAAAATTTCGGTCGACGCTCCAGTCAAGAGTCCTCGACCCGGAACGCACCCGTACGGTGTAAAATTAAAGGCCTATTGAGAACGGTTTTGCGATGACAGAGAAAAGTCCTGAAAACAAAAAAAAACAAGCATAAAGTAATGAGCACCTAGTTATTTTGGTTGATCGATACGAAAGCACACTTATTTCAAACATTTGCAAGAAACTCATCCAAAATCGATGCAGTTTTGTCTCAAACGGTGTTTGGAGGCCTAAATACTTTCATAAAAAGCAAACGTTGGTCCATCGAGGAAGTATCCAATTTTATTACCTGTGTATTTACTTTTGATTAATGGTACCGGTATACACGTACATAGATGTATACTTTTTCGCACAAGCTGGTGCACTGCATTTGTCAATGCAGTGACTGTCCATTTCCCATACAACAAAGATTATGGAATAAAAATAAGAACCCCCTCTCCCAACGTATTAAATACCGGCCCGGGTCAGTCCAACACGTGGCATCGCGGCTCAACTTGTGACTGAAAATATTTCAGGCTAATCTTAAAATATCACTTTCCTTCATCATTTCAGTGGTTCACTGTGAAATAACGTCTGCAACATTCTCTGTTAATGGGACAATTCCTAATCTGCCCAATACCAGTGGAGTTACTGTGAGGGTTCGCCCAGATCGCAATGAAAATTTAATCGAGATGAGATGTACATTCAATGAACCACCAACCACTGCTAAAATTGGTGCTCTCATATTTTCTCAAGGCCGGAGCCCAGGGACTGAGATATATCGGCTTATTACCGTCCCAAAGATTGAGACGAGAGTTAAAGATCCATTCAGAACACCACAGCGGATCCAGCCACCGGCACAGATTTTTGAAAACAACTATTCTAAGATTACCGTCAACATCTTGCTCTCAGATGAGAACGACTACAGGTGTCAGATAATAAAGACAGATTTTACAAGCGTCACTTCACCGTACCTGAAGGTTAATGTTGTCAGTAAGTTCTCTTGAATCCGTCTTAAAGGAGTTAGACGCCGAAGTTGTAAACAAGCTGGTTTGTTTACAAACATGGTCAGCAAACTAGTTTTATTCCTTCGTGCAGGTGGCAGCACCGTGATCGTTAGACTGGTTCCCGGTGCGATGCAACTCACTCACGATATTCACGTCAGTACATATCACCGACAATAGGTGGCAGCACCGCAGGCGTCGCGTGGATAGAGAACCAGTAAGTGAGTGTTTACAACTTGGACGTCCAGCTCCTTAATTGTGAAAGTGTGGACCGAAATGCGTGTTTTCAGTAAAACTCAATGATTCTCTGCAGCTAGCTTCCAATCTGCTTCCATACATGTTGATATCCTTTGCAACAAGCCCCGAATGCAGACTCAGGCCCGTAGCTAGCATAGGGACAGGGGGCAAATGCCCCCCCCCCCCAGGCCGGTTGTTAAAAAAAGTTTTTTTTTCAGCAAAATCAAAAGGGATAAAAGATCAGTATTGTTCGTGTCTCAGAATGCAGGAAATTGACCTCAAATTGCATCTCAGAACTTCTAATTTTCAAACTTTTTCTGGGGGAGGCCCCGAGACCCCCCGCAAAACCGACCCTCCAGCGCTGCCCACGTCCGCAGAGCTCGTCTGCTTAAAATGCCCCACCCCAGCGAAAAAAGCTAGCTACGGCCCTGAGACTACAATCTTCTGTACCACATGTATCATAATGTGGTGTGCAGTAGTTATGGCAGTAGTAAAGTTCATATTTGCATCATTTTTGGATGGTTGCACTGTAGTGAAAAAGACAGGTGGCTGTATGTAATACAAGGGAAGCTTGGGGTATTCATGTTGAGAAATGGTGGTGGAAGATTCATCAGCGATAAGTTCATTTAGTTATGTTATTAAAGGAGCTGGACGTCCAAGTTGTAAACAAACTGATTTGTTTACAAACAGTGGCCAGCAAACTAGTTTTAGTCCTTCGTGAAGGTGGCAGCACCAGTGATCGTTAGACTGGTGCCCGGTCCAATGCAACTCACTCACGATATTCACGTCAGTACATATCACCGACAATAGGTGGCAGCACCGCAGGCGTCGCGTGGATAGAGAACCAGTGAGTGAGTGTTTACAACTTGGACGTCCAGCTCCTTTAAGAACGTATCATTGTAAGACTAAGAGATGGCATGTGTGCCCCTAAAAGTGCATTGGAAGTACACTCCCTCACATGTGTATGTCGGAGCTATCCTCTTGTAGGTTTACCGGGTCGGCCAACACTGAATACAAACCCTGGTCCCCCCCTCATCGCCGGGGCAAAGCTCACCCTGACATGTCGTGCAAATGTCGGGAAGCCAAAGGGACGGCTGACTTGGTACAGACAGTCGGCCTCGGGGGGATCTCAAACTGTGGTGACAAAGAATGCAACTGCACAAGATATAGCCAATGCTGATGGCTCGTTCACTGTGACCGAGACGGTTATCGTCGACTCGATGTCGTATCTCGATAATCGAGCGAAGTACACGTGCGCAGCCAGAAATGCTGCCTTGATGCCAAATGAACCGAGTATAAAGACTGTGTTGACATTGGATGTCAAATGTGAGTATAAAAATTGTAGAGTAGACTCTGGCCAAGCGTTTATTTCCCTGCCACGCGGGTAAAACAGGGAGGATTATGGATTATGCCTGTGTGGATAGCGCAGAAGTTGAACATGTTCAGCTCATGCGACTGATGCCGATCGTCGCAGGAGAGACGCAGCTACAGTCATGTCACACCGTATCGGCGACTGATTTTTTCGGCGCGATCGCCGCTCAGAGGCGAAGTCTGTCGCCGCCTGTTCTGTGCCGTCGCAAGGTCGGCCTGACATCAGCATGAATGTACCTGTACTTACAGACCAAGTTCGAGAAATCAAGGTGTCAAATACTCAAAAACCGCATTACCCCGGCTACAGTTTCACGTGCAAAGCTGATGGCAATCCGGCCCCAACCTACGAATGGACCAAACTGAATGGTAAACAAGACCTACAAACCAGTGGCGCTATCTTGAAGATACCAGGGGACGCTTCGGTGGAGTCACTCCGTTATAAATGTACCGCTTCCAACACCATTGGTTCATCTCGCATGCAGATTGAGTACGTCCTGAACGTGAATATAATGGGTGAGTTCTATTAGTAATCACAAAAAATCTGCGTCATTCCGAAGAATATAATCAATGTTTCAGCCTGACATAGACTAGTACCTGGTCCTACCGATGGTGTCGCTTTTAAATGGTAGGACCAGTCGTGGCCGCCATTTGTGGAGGAATTCTGACAGTGACGTCACTTGAACTTTTTGTGTAAATTATGTAAATTTATTCAATTCTCAATACGGCTGACGTACCAGAATGCAGATAGAAGGTGACCGACCTTTGACCCAGGAAATTCACCAATCACGCCGGGGGTTTTCCATGTTAAAAATAGAAAATCTATCAACATAATAGTTCACATGCTTACCACCTGCGCCAGCACCGACCAATCAGAGGTACGAAGGCGGTAGGCACGCCCGGTCCTAACATATGCAAAAGCCCGATGTAAAATAGTTAGGATCGGGTACCAGTCTAAGCCTGACATTTCTATGAGAGGGCAGAAAATGGAGTTGTAGAAAGTGTTGGGCAAAACATTATTGGCCTTTGACTTCGAGAAAATAAGGCAGGTTTTGGGACCTGCGGGAAACCCCTTCGCTAACACTTTAGATAACACTGTGATAATTCTTAATAATCTTGCCACATTCTTACCGCAGAAAAAGTGAGAATTACGTATTTACTCTTCCATGTAATTCAGTAGGCAGACATTAATTAAAGAATAACCATTGAAACTCATTGAGATTATTACCATCAAGGACTCCAAGTCTGCAACAAAATTACATGTTTCTGATATACATGTAGTTTCACGTGAAAGGCCGTACTATACATAAAACATGGTCCACCCATCAGCAGCACCAACCTCGAATAGTGCCATGCATTGCGCGTGGCATGACAGGTGATTGGCCAATAAAAACTACTCAAAACACCCCGCCCACGAGTAATTTGCTGTTGCGGCAAAGGATGGTAACGTGAAGTTGAACTTCTCAACCGTTATTATGGTTCCCGATCACTAAGATCGGGAACCATATTGTTTTTGGTCATGGTGTCTGTGTGTGTATCTGTGTGTGTGCGTGTGTGTGTGTGTGTGTGTGTGTGTCCGTCTGTCACGCCTCCATATCTTATCTCCTTCAACAGCTACAGCTCTGGTAACACATCCTACCCCTAGGTTTGTCAACATGGGCAATCCAATGAGCTAATCATTTTTCAACATCAGATGCCTCCATCATGATGTAATCAACATATCAGACTTGATATTTTGTCCGTCACGCTTTTATCTGATGCCATAACTCGGCTCCTTTAACACCTAGTGCAGTGGAAATAGGTTCTACCCATAGGTTTTCATACCCTAGGAATCCAATGGACTGATTACTTTTGACCTGAGATGTTGGGGTCATGGTGATATCGATATCACTAATTTGATATTTTGCGATAACTTGCCATATTGTCAACTGAGCAACATGAAACAAGTCTTAGTTCATGCCTACTTATCCAAGGACTGGACTATGTTAAAATTCTCAGCCTTCAGTGTCCGGGAGATTGAGATATCATGAGATTTTGATATATCAAACTTGATAATTTGAAATCTCTCTGCCTGTGTTAGAGATAGAGGCATGATATCACCCATACTTTGGTTATTGAGGATGCCCACTTCGATTATGCAATGACCTTGATGATCAGAGGTCAAGGTCAAGGTCAAACTTGGTAATTTGAAGTATCTCTTCCTGTGGTAGAGGTAGAGGCATGATATCACCCATACTTAGGTTATTGAGGATGCCCATTTCGATTATGCAATGACCTTAACGATCAAAGGTCAAGGTCAAACTTGAGAATTTGAAATATCTATGTCCGTGATACAGATAGAGACATGATATCACCCATACTTAGGTTATTGAGGCTGCCCATTTTGATTATGCAATGACCTTGATGATCAGATATCAAGGTCAAGGTCAACCATGAGATGAGTTATTGGCATGAGATCAAGGATTCAGCGTCGTTGTTCATCAGTCAATGTATCCGGATCTCTATCAATGTATCCTGATCTCTATCAATGCATCTGATCTCTATCAATGTATCCTGATCTCTATCAATGAATCAACCTCTATCAATGTATCTTCATCTCTATCAATGTACCGTTCATGTAGAAGTACCTAATCGAGAACCATACGACATTTACAATGTCATCTTGTTCTCACAGCTACACACAAACGGTCTACAACAGCTTTCACAAAGAGGCCGACCACAACGAGGTCCATACCGCCCGTAACAAGTTTTTCTGGCACCACTGAAGGTATTAACACCAATATCTCTTCGTCGGTGACAATGGGTAATAAAGATCAAGTACATGTATCTTTGCTATTTCCTATTTCTTTGCTATTTCTTCGTGAGAAAAATATTCGTTAGATTTTTCTGTTAGGATTCTTGCAAGAAAAATCGTACTAAAATGTTTCTTATAAGATTCTTACAAGAAACAGTACCGGTATCGAAGATTTTTCTTAGTAACTAACGAATTAGTAAGAAAATTTATACTCAGATTTTTCTTGTAAGGATCTCGTCAGAAATTCTTACTAATGTTTTCGTACTAAGATCTTACTACGAAAAAACTAAGATACTTACTAACAAAATTAGTGAGGTTCATGTTTTGTGAGGCCATATGGGTGCTACCTTAAACATGGGTCACCCACCAGCAGCACCGACCTAGAATGGTGCCAGTATAACAAGACGTACTCTCCATTATTAAGCCATGTAAATGCATTGCGCGTGGCATGGCAGTCGACTGGCCAATAAAAACTGAACATTAAATAGGCCAAGGTATGCATGTCCCGCTTACAAGTAATGCGCTGTCATGCAACGTGCTGTTGAACTTCTCAACCGTTGTACCCACAGCTACCGCCGTACCGTCTACAACAGCTTCCATACCTCCTGTGACAAGTTCTTCTGGGACGTCGACCACTGAAGAAAAGTCATCCACTGAAGACACTGTCACCAATGCCTCTTCGTCGATGACAATGGGTAATAAAGATGAAATAAGATGGAACCAAAGCACTGCACTGCCTGCACTTTATGCACAGAAATCTTCTGTACTTTGTGTACGAATAAATACATAGGCCTACTTTACATTCATTTCTCTAAGACCAGTGCATTATATCCTTGTGCGCCTCCCCGCTTGAATATGAATGAGGACAAGGGCCTACTTTACCATCCAAGTTGATTGGCTCACACTCTCCATTGACCTGCTGTTGGAAGTTGATAGACGTTCTATGACAATGTGTGGTTGGCGAGGACCGCATATCTGGCACTGGTCTTAGAGAAATGAATGTAAAGTATATAGGCCTACTACGGCTGATGAGAGGCACAGACAGCGAAAATGACTTTTTCACGCCATACGTTTGGGGCAGCTGTCTCTCTCCCTCTGTCCCGTCTGTTATACGGTGCTAAGGGTGCACATGTATCTATGTAATGTATCTATCTGTTGCGATATTTGCTTTTTAACAGATGTCAACTTTCCTTCCAGCTGTAATTGGTTGCATCATCGGGGCAGTAGTTGTCCCGCTACTTGTGGTAATTGTTGCCATTGTACTATGGTAAGTTCTACACAGAACATGGTATTTATCCATACTTCATTTTTGGCATCATTCCTGATCACCACTAGTCAACTACATGTGCATAATACATGTACATGTACTAATTTTATGGACCCCCTCGCATTATCATGGGTGGGATGATAAAAACAGATTGTTATCAACACTTTCTTTGATCAGTGTTAACATCTTTATCATGGGTGGGATGATAAAAACAGTTTGTTATCAACACTTTCTTTGATCAGTGTTAACATCTTTATCATGGGTGGGATGATAAAAACAGTTTGTTATCAACACTTTCTTTGATCAGTGTTAACATCTTTATCATGGATGGGATGATAAAAACAGTTTGTTATCAACACTTTCTTTGATCAGTGTTAACATCTTTATCATGGGTGGCATGATAAAAACAGTTTGTTATCAACACTTTCTTTGATCAGTGTTAACATCTTTATACAACATCATGTTTTAGAGGGACTTTTAAAATTACCACTTGTACATGCAAGGCCAGATAGACTCTTTGATGTGTAGGTGTTTTATTCTAAACCGTACATTAGAAGCGTTTAACATTCGGAAAAAGGGTCGACTCTTTATGTGGAAACCCTGGCAAAGCAGTTCAATTATAAGATCAAAGGCTTGAAAAACTCAATTTTTACGAAACCTGAGATAAAAAGAAAAAATCTTGGCTATTTTTATTGCAGGAGGCTTGGTATATTGCGATTCAGTAAGCCAAAGAATGAACGAGCAGGGACTGGACCAGGTAACCAAGGTTCAAGACCCAGGTCAATGCCTCAAGGTACTGCTAGTGGCTTCAGTGACATCGGTCAGGAATACAGTAATGATGCGTTTGAAGATGATGCATCAGCAAACACGCCGAACCAAAATGATCATACATACATAAATGACCATCCATACGAAAATTTTGGACCGACTGGGCAGCGAGTCGGAACTCAAGTGTCCGATGCCAGCGGACGTGTGCCCGAGAGTGCATATGCAGAAGTTACTGATCTAGGAACACAAATGATCGTCCGTTCGTAAATGCCAGTATGGAAGCGCCGAGAAGTGCGCTACAGCAAGAAAACAAGGCGGCACAACAGTCCCCATATGAAAATACGAAAAATCTACATTTGGGCGCTGCTTCCCGTGGTTTTGTGTCTGGTCAGGCCAGGGATGAGCTGGAAAGGGTGTACTACGGTGACACCAACGCTGACGGCCAAAATACCTACGCGCACTTAATGCCCGTGAAGCCGTCGGAATATCAGGATTTACGGCTGTAGCGTCCATTCCCAACAGCTGATAAGGCGACCGGTAGTTGACCCAGTCCGCATCAAACTAATCCAACTTCTCAACAATGCATCATTAAAGAACTTCTAATATTCAAGATTATCTCAAGTGTCACTGAATACACTGAATATACACTGGGAATCTACCGTGCAACTTGCTGGGTAAACGGACCAAATTAGTGATTTTCAGCCAGCTTAAATGAAGCAACTGGATTTTGCAACCTTCAAAATGTCCGAAACGTGAGTGCGCACCATCAGGTGCGTGATAACATTGATCAAATTTGCAAATGGCGTTAATCTTGTTGACTTCCCAATCGGAAAAAGTGCGAACATACAATGTACATTGATGTACGTCGATTCGTGTAGGTGATACTGCAGTACATCCAGTTCCATCTGTCAATGAAATGGTCCATGGACCATGTGCTCACCGGGTTGGACATAATAGTCTAATGACAGAGGGAGGTACATATCAGTGGCATGAGCAATCTCGGTCAAGTCACTCCCAGCTAGAACTTTGATGATTTTTGGGTTATGCCACCTGGCGCCATATTTTATGTTCGATCGGGCCGGAACTTCACATGCACATAAAGGTCATCTGCAGGGGACCACATAGCACATTGGAGTGCTTTGGGTCGAGTCGTTCCTGAGTTACAGCACTTTGATGATTTTCGGGTTACGCCACCTGGCGGCCATATTGGATGTCCGATCGGGCCGAAACTTCACATGGTCATAAAGGTCATCTGCAGAGGTCCACCTAGCACATTGGAGCGCTTTGGGTTAAGGCGTTCCTGAGTTACAGCACTTTGATGATTTTTGGGTTACGCCNGAATGTAATAATGAAATCAAATGAATATTCAGTGAAGAAAACAACTGGGTATAGTAACGATAAAAACAACAAACTGCATTGGAGAAGGAGGGTACACGTAATGGTCACTCCGCCAGCCACTGCATGCCAGCAGACCTACAGTAAATACCATTAAATGTCTTTTCTGTTTCCGTTTATAAATATGATTTTTCAAGGATTTGATGAGATAAATCTTCAAAATATCAACTCACAGTATACGGAAGCCAACAATCGGAAGTACAAACTGCGCATGCGCAGAATGATTCACTACTTCGGCGAAGTTGTAAAATTACAAGTTATTGCGTAAATATACAACTTTTTGCGTAAATGTTTCACGTCATTCGAGAGGTTAAGAAACCAGTCCGTTAACGATAACACCAACGATAACGCTATTTCTGATGTAAATTTGCAATGCAAAAAATAACGTTAGTGTTACCGTTAACGGAGTGATCTCTTAACCTCTCGATTATAGAAGTCACCAGTTAAAACACAGATAATAATCCTTTTTCTGTAAATTTAGAATAGTCTCTTTTTAAGAATACGAACTCCAGAAATTGTCATAAATGTACAGGAAAAGGAATGTATCCTGTATTTTAACGTGAATTCTGTAAATGACTTTACAAAAAGAATCCATTTTTATCATTTACGAAGTGTTTCTGTAAAAAGACCTTACAAAAAATTCCATTATTATCATTTACAAACAGTTTCTGTAAAAAGGACTTTACAAAAAATCCATTATTATCATTTACGAATAGTTTCTGTAAAAATACCTTACAAACAATTCCATTATTATCATTTACAAACAGTTTCTGTAAAAAGGACTTTACAAAACATCCATTATTTTCATTTACGGACAGTTTCTGTTGAAACAGAGAGTTTCTGTAAATTTAGAACAATCTCCGTAGAAGAACAGCGGCCTTATATTTAAAGACAGATGTTGTAAAAATATAGAAATTCACTATTAAGAATTCTAAGGAGATCTGTATTTATTTTAATAAAGTTCAGTACTTTTACAATATGTTTCGTTTTAAGAACAGGAACTACATAAATTGTCGCAAATTTACAGGGAAAAAAGAATGTATCCTGTATTTTAACATGTGAATTCTGTAAATGACAGGGAAAATATGTTTTAAGAAGGACTTTGCTGTAAAATAACAAAAAAAGTCCCATTATTATCATTTACGAACTGATTCTGTAAAAAAAATTCTGTAAAATCTACTGTTTTTTCTAACAGTGTATAGACCCTGGACCTTTGGATTCTCCTTCGAATGCGATCAGAATGTTTCAAATGCTGTTGGTAGGCTGTCGGACTATTTAGAACGCAGTCGGACTATTTTGAACGCAGTAAGAATGCAGAAAGAATACACTTCAAATGTCATTCAATATTTCTCCACTTGGAATGCACCTCGATAGTTTTGAACATGTCCAAAACATTCTGACAGACCACAGGAATGGGCCCAAAACATTAGGAACGCAGTCAGAATCCAGTCACAATTTTTAGAATGCTCTTCGAATGTCCAGGAATGAACTACGAATTATCATTCAAACGGCATTCCTGCTCATTCTGCCTCTAGTGTGACGGGGGTTTTACGAAACGTGCCCTGCTAACGGACGACGACAGACGACGGACGCCGCACCACGACAATAGCTCACCCCAGGTGAGCTAAAAAATGCGAGGGTGGTGCTAAAATGTAGTCTGAACCCGATGGGATGATCATGTATATATCAAAAATAGGGTAAAGATAGACAAATAGAATTACTTTGAATGATATATTTAGCTAAATAAATGCTCTTCTACACATAAGCATCTGTAAAATATTTATTTTTAACGGGTCAGTTATTTTGTGCGGACAAACTTCCTTGTTCTTTGTGGGTCAAGAAGTCACAACTGTCAAATTTTGCATGCAGGATTTTCTTCAAGTTGGCGTTTGAAGCATAGACCTAAATATCAGTTCAGCTCCACACGTGCACACTCACACACGTCGGGATATAAACCAGGCCTTCTTCTTTTAGCCGTTGCTTGTTGTCTCGTGCTATGGGTTGCTATCTGTGTATTACTTTCCTCGGGATCATTTCTCTCTACTGGCTAATTGGTAGGTTCATGTGATTTGGGTTCTTATCAGCTTCAAGACTTTGCTCTGTCAGCCTGGTTAAAACCATTAAATTTTTAGTACAAGCAAAAGGGCGGCAGATGCTTCTGCTAATTGGTTATTTTATGCTCATGACCAGCAGTTTTCAACCTCAGTGAATTCTTCACGATGGAAAATGAATATTGTCAACAGCAACCTCGTCCCCAGGGGTATAGTTCGCTCAGACAACCTCGGACCACTCGCTCACTAACCCCTGGAATCAGCTTCGGTTGTTAATCCAGAAATCTTGGACTAAGTATAGGTGGCAGCACTAGTCAAAATAATCAATTTGAATTACTTACTTGTGCTTTTTAAAATTCTTTTTACAAAAAATCATCAAACCTGGATTTGATCCAAAATATTTTGAAAATTTCTTTGGGTATATTCTTGGGATATTTGACGGTTTCCCGTCAACCAATCACGTGCGTTAAATCCAAAGCTGAGGCCAGAGGTTAGTGACGCGACCGCCATATTGTCAGAAAGCGAACTATACCCCTGGGAACGAGGTTGTGTCAACAGGTGGTGTCAGCGCCAGTATGGGATCTTCAGGAAATACCAGGAACGACCTCTACGCAATGTGGGGGGGGGGGGCAGAGATGTGAAACCCGGATTTATATCAGGTGCATTGACTTCTTCTCAAATCATCCATTTTTAAGATGGCAAAGACATTGTGGTTGTCTATTTCGCGAGTGCGGGTGATACAGAGACTGTGGTCAAAGCTCGCGTGAATGGAACGATATACACAACCGACAGGACCATCTGCTGGGACCAGACCTGGGGGATGGAGGAAGCTAATGTTACCTGTCGCCAGATGGGATTCTTGTAAGATCATTTCACGAGAATTTTACGTGCACAGCGGTTGGCAAAGAAAAAAAACGGGGTTCTTCGACTAGGAATATTGCTGATTAATATACGCGCATGTGTTTCACTAGTTGAGGTCCAAGAGGAAGCATATCCATAAACCCAATTTCGTATCAGGCGATGACACTCGTACAGATGGATGACCTTGGATCAAACCACACGACTATCAAGAAGAAGACATATAAATTACCACCCTCCATTGGTTCTTGCTGGGCTGTACATATTGGGTCGTATTCATAAAGCGGTTCTATTGTTAGAACCGTCTTAGGCCGGTTCCAAGTGTAGTGGTGAAGCACACTTGGAACCGGCCTAAGACAGTTCTAACGGTAGAACCGCTTTATGAATACGACCCATAGTTTCTTTGCTGTTCCAGACGTGCCGGCGATAGCCCAACCCCGAGGGAAAATTACCCTCAGCAGTCGATCATATTCAATGTAAATTGCACGGGGAGCGAATCAAATATCGCTGACTGCAAGTACGATGTGTTGCCCTCAGGAACTTGTCCTGGAAAGAAAGTAGTCGTAGTCAGCTGCGTCCCTAATCCAGGTGAGAGGGTTTGGTATCCAAATACATTGGTTACCGGTCGCTGAATCTACTGACATACGCATCAATCATCACATGGGAGAGAAATACCGGTAATACACTTTAGCTCACCTGGTGAGCTCTGGGATCCTTTGTCGCCGTCGTCGTCCGTTAGCAGGTTAAGTTTCGTACCCGCTGTGACTATTGACCTGAAACTTTGTACATGTATACCCCGAGGCCAGATGACAAATGACACCAAGGTTCAGTTCGATTCGGTTCTTGGCTTGGCCGCTAGGGTGCCAAAACCCAAAACACAAAAAGTGCACTAACTCCTGAACTACTAACTGGATCATCTCCAAACTTTTATCATATGTACATCTAATAAGGATACATGATATATCTAACGGGGTTTTTATTTGAGCTACTTTTGAAGGTCACAAAGGTCAACGTTCAAAATTTTGCCATCTGGTGGCAGTTTTCGTGGCTAGTTGACCTCGAGTCTTCTAACTTGGTGTGGTCATGTATATTGGAACCCTCTATGTGTTCAGCAATTTTTGGAACGATCCTATCTCAAACATGGCCGTCGGAAAGCCATCTTTGAAAACGGCTCTTGGCCATATCTCACAAATTACAGCAGCTTGGTGAGTAAAAGGACCATTTCATTTGTTTCATGGATCGAACAATAGGCCTACTTTTAATGACAATGTCGAGTAAGATTTTCAGACTGTCATTGATTCAGTGATCTAAAATCACAATTCGTGCTCAAGGCGTTATTAGTTGCGCTTCCACTACAAAAAAAGCCGGTATTTGTCCGCTCTTATTCTGCTTCCATTACAGAATTCCGGGTTTAATAAGTCCGGTTCTATTAAGTGCGGATCTATTTAGTTTGGATAGGTCATGCACAGTCGCAAGCGACCATGGAGCCACCTGTAGCCGAGCATAATACTACAAATAGATCCGGTGTTATTGCCATTCCACTACAAAATTTATCCGCATCTAGATTCGGAGTATGATCGGCTATGCTATCCGAACTAAATAGATCCGCACTTAATAGAACCGGACTTATTAAACCCGGCAATTCTGTAATGGAAGCAGAATAAGAGCGGGCAAATACCGGCTTTTTTGTAGTGGAAGCGCAACTTATGCTGTCCGAACTAAATAGATCCGCACTTAATAGAACCGGACTTATTAAACCCGGCAATTCTGTAATGGAAGCAGAATAAGAGCGGACAAATACCAGCTTTTTTGTAGTGGAAGCGCAACTATTGTAATTTAAATTGTGCCAAGCCTCTGTCTCCGATGTGGTAAATATTTACATTCCTTCGTGGTACTGGAGTAGGCCTCCCTCTCAATGTGCATAGGCCTACATGTAGAAAATGTTGGATTAGTTTTATTACACTTGGCGATTATGTGGATAACAGCAGTCAAATGTTAAAAATTCTGAGATGTACAGTACGAAAGCAATGATGAATGTAATAATCGTTCTGATCCACAGCGTTCAACGGCCTCTTTGACGTGCGTCTGAAAGGACCAAGTGCTCACAGAGGCATTATTGAAATAATCGCCGTAGATAACAATGGGGTGGCGGCATGGTATCCAGCCTGCT
Source organism: Notospermus geniculatus (assembly GCA_002633025.1). Lineage (NCBI taxonomy): Eukaryota > Metazoa > Nemertea > Pilidiophora > Heteronemertea > Lineidae > Notospermus > Notospermus geniculatus. The sequence goes on along the minus strand of NMRB01001564.1, from coordinate 120,500 downwards.
TTGGTCTGTGGACAAATCAAGAATCAGAAGTCGTTTGTCGACAGCTTGGCTACAGGTATGTTGGATAAATGAAGGTTGGCGCTCTCTTTACGTAAACCACAGGCGCGATTTATACATGGTTGCCCCCAAAAAACCGCACAAGCAAGCTTTCACTGCCCAGACCCAAAACCGCTAGCAAGGAATGTAGAATCTTTCCAGACAGGAGAAAACACCAAAATATCCCAGTTCGGTCCAGCGGTTAGAGCACCAGACCATATTTTGAAAAGCCAAGTCGAAGCCTTAATCATGCAGAATTAGCAGTTCGCGTGAAACGTTGACAAAACAACCTCTGACATTGCTTTATAAAACTCTGAAGCTAAAACTACGGGACCGAGTCGAAGTACGTATTAAGGGTGCTTTTTTTCGAGAAAAACACATTGCAAAAACATTCGGTACTTCGTACTTCCAGTGGTGTTACCGTAACGAGAGCATATAACGCAACAGGCATGGCAGGGGCAAGCCTACCATTTGGATACAGTGGACACGGTGGAAGATATGGCTGTGCTGGGACTGAACCGACCCTCAAGAACTGTGGTGTGATTGGTAGAATTTGCCCACGCCCAAAAATGTTCGCTGAAATCGAATGCATCCTGGATAGCGGTAAATTACGTTTTGCTGTGAAGAATAATTTCGATAAAAGCGGTTTAAAACCACCTTTCTAATTAAAATAATAGAATTTTTAAGATATGATACGAAAGCTCTCGATGAGAGGAACACGCTCCTATAAAATTTTTCAGTGAAAACCTGCAAAAAAAAGTAGCCAAAAACGTGACTTTACAAAATGTCTTCTATCAAAGGCGGATTTCACTAGATTTTCTGGACTTCGACATCATCAGGTGGACAGGAAAATTTGCTATCAAATATGTTAGGCTCAGTCTCCTACATCGCAATGGTTTGGAGATATTCAAGAAAAACTGCTGTCCATTTACTTTTTTCCATGAGTGTACATTTTGTAATGGATTTTTGTAGTTCGTGTTCTTTCCGCTAGTTGGCTCCCCCTCTACGTCGACAGTCAACCTATCCATTCTAGAGATCACACCACCGTGGTCCCTTAAGGGCACCGCAGACTGGCGATTTTTCGAGCGATTTTCTAGGCGACCGCCCTTGCGACCACAGAGGCGACTGAACATATTTTTAGTTTTTTTGGTTTTTGTTGACTCGTTTGCGACAAATGCTTCTTTGGAAGATCAGTGATGTCGTGGATAACATCACTGGTCGACCTCAAAGGTAATTATTGCAGGCGACGTACTAGTCGCATCGGTAGTCGCCCCTATTTTAGTCGCCAGTGTGCGGAGCCCTTTAAGGATCACAAACGTAAGCAATCCAACTAGATCCTGTTTGTGCCCCGACCACTTTTGCACGTCATTGTGTACATGTAAAATATTCGCTGTGTTGGTGAAATAAATATCATGTACTTAATGCAACAATGCTTGAGCCGCGATGGATTGCATGTCATGAACACCGTACATGTACCATGAGGTCATCTTTCTTTTCAGCAACACAGCAACCCTTCAAGATTCGGCTTATAAATGGACCTAATGAATGGTCGGGGACGGTGCAGATCTTCAAGTACGGTCAATGGGGAGTTATCTGTGGCACCTATTTTGCGAGACGAGCAGCTCGAGTTGTTTGCCAGCAGCTTGGGTTCATGTAAGCATTCGCTATTCGTCCAAGTGAACAATTTCATCACCAATTATAGCTCTTCCAAATTCCTTCCAGTCCTGACAGTGTGTAAAACTATTGTGTTGAGCTTCTAATCAATGCATTGATACGAAGCTCAACACAATAATTTTACCTAAATGATCCTATGTATCGTACATGTATTATGTCCTAATCAAACATAATTAGCCTAATGATAATAATGTTTATGGCCCGTACGGTCACACTTTCATTAAAGTCCGACTTTTCGAGCATGGAAAAGTCTAACCTGTAAGCTATACTTTAGGCTAAACTGCGATCCGTGAATACGGCCCTATGTTTTCAGTGATGTAAGTGAGGTTAAAAGAGTAGCAGAGTTTGGTCAAGGTCCGGGAATCACGTTCTTTGTGAATCCTATTTGTTATAACGCCTGGAGCATTGATGATTGCGAAATAAAATGGGGAAGACGTCCATGTCAGACGTCAAGGACGGCAGGGGTTGTGTGCAGTTCTACGAAATGTAAGTACATGTTCATGTAAAGCAAACAAGCGTACGATTCGTGTTCCACCCGGAGTAACAGAAAACAAATGACAAGTATTTCTAGAGCTGACGAATTATTGGGCAAAACCACTTTTACGATGCACATGAAAGTACAAAGTTTTTAAAAAAGTCAGACGAAATAAAGTTATTTTCAGAAAAAATATTTCTTCAATACCTATTGCAGTTCCAGCTTACCCATTTGACTCGACAACAAACATCGTCAAGGCTGCTGAAGATAAAGGAAGATTCTTCCTACACAGTCCAGGATTTCCTAACCTCTTCAACTACGATGCTTCAACTCATATTGTGTGTACACTGACATCAGCCACAATGACCAGTTACTCTTTCTATGTCCACTACAAGATGTTCAAAGAGAACCGCCAGGAGACGCTGTCTTTTCAATCCAGTGACATTCAGACAAAACAGGGATACATCAATAACCTGACCCTGTATGGAGACTCACCAAACAGCAGCCCGTTTACAACTGAAGCACGGATGGTGATGACCATTCGTCCGCCGGATAAAATATAGTGCCCAGGTGATGGTGTCTAGAATTACACGATATACGCATATTTTTTGAAAATTCATCATTGTATTACGGAAAACTATAGATTTATGCGTACATAAGATCAAGAAAAGTATGATATTATGTTGCTGGATGCTGCATGTTGTCTCCCAGTGTTCTCGGAAATCAGTCTACGCATGCGCAGTACGTATTAAGTAGTGCTCCTAACGCGGATGAATGTCTATCCAAGATGGCGGTATTCTTCATACAGTAGAGATACTTTTCGTCTCGTCAGAAGTGAAACATCGAAAAAGTATCTCACAACGTAGAATGTCTCCAACCAAGGGACTAACTACGTTGTCGGCGAATTGAAACGATTAACTGCGTACATTTTGTAATACATTTCTGTAGTTCGTCTTACTGCCGCTAGGTGGCTCCCTCTACGTTGGCAGTCAAATAACGCATTTGAGATCCAATACCGTGCTTCTTTAAGCATGCCATTGCGTGCCATCAAATATTCAGTAACAAATCATTGAAACGCTATTCTAATGTGTCAGTTTTGAGACACATCTCTTGATATGCATTGGGTTGCTTTCGATCCTGACATTAGCCGTTGTTACACTACCTAAAAATACCCGTGTTTTTCCAGACCCGTGTCAAACCCGTGTTTACGAAAATCCCGGCGAGAGGTCACACTACTACACTGTAGTTAAGTAGCCCGGCGACAGTTGCGCTGCAAACATTGACTTTTCGGTCATTTCTGAATTGGCACACAATTGTCGGAGGCGCGAAAACGACGTCACTTAATGGCTGCGCCATCTGTCGCCGTGCGAAGAACTAACGAACACACGGGGATTTCGAAAAGCACGGCGAGATTGCCGTGTCTCAAAAACCCGCGTTTTTCAGACACGGGTTTCGTGAAGCCCGGTAATTCATAGGTGTGACCGCAAAAAAACCCGGGATTTTATGTAGTGTAACCACGGCTATAATTGTTACAGAATCTGCCCAGTCTTGATTTCATGTGTCATTGGTCGTCACAATTTCAGTAAAGGTTGCTGATGTGAAATTGATCTGCTCGAGCGTTCTCGCAACAACTACACCTGCACCACCTACAACAACTTCTCCTAACACGAAAATCATTCCAACCGCAGCAAGTACGATCGCTGAAGGTCATGAAGGTAAGTCATCCACAGAAGGTACACCTTTAGTCAAAAGTAAATAGACAGTGACTAAATCCAATATTTCTGTTAATATTAATGAAACACATTTTTTTCTTTTTATACTCACTCATAACAACTGCTTTGGCACCTCTTGCCACCGAAATGACCTTTGTGAAAGTTTGAACTTTGATCAAAAATGAGGTTTTTTCATTATCGCCTTCGCAAAATCGAGAACCTGAGCATTTTACGGCTGTTTCCAGACACATATGATATTTCGAAATAAGAATTAAAGCTTCTGCCACCGATTTATTGGTGGTTTCTTATAAACAATTTTAATGTTCCAGTTGCCAGTCTGACACCTCATTTATAACCAACCAGTTGTGACGCGGCAAGTTCAGGATCACGAATAATAATCGCTATTAATACTTGGCCAATAATTTGGCGAGCCTTTGGAATTTCAACAAAGCATGGCGCACACGGGCGATTACAGATGCGACTACTACGTCGCATGCGATAATTACCTTTGAGGTCGATCAGTGATGTCATCCGCGACATCACTGATCTTCCAAGGAAGCATTTGTCGCAAACGAGTCAACAAAAACTAAAATGTTCAGTCGCTGCTGTGATCGCAAGGCATTTAATTCGTCAACTGCTAGCTTTCTTCGATGTTAGAAAATGTAGCATTGCATTTTCAAAGAACATTCATTTGGTTTTGAAGTTGGCATGGACTTTATTAAAATGAATTTCATATACTCTACCGCATAGTACAATACAATTTTCCATGATAAAGTCGGTAAAAATATTAGGCCTATTTATGTGATTGCTCTTTTAATAAACGTACATGTAGACATTCCAAAAATTGGCTGCTTTTTTCATGATCTGTGTTCGACACGATACATTCCCAGTGTAAAATTTTGAACGGGAACGGGTAGTTATCGATATATCCGCGTTTATGCGGTAGTTGCTTTTTTGACAGATAATGTTCCTTTCAGGTGTAATTGGTGGCATCATCGGTGCAGCAGTTGTCCTGATTCTTCTGGTTATTGTAGGTGTTGTACTATGGTAAGAGAACACCAGAGAACATTTCATATCTTCCCTTGCCTTCTTTTCATGCCACCACTTGTTCACTATGGGCCTTATTCAAAAAGGGTGATCATAAACACCCTTTTTAATACGGCCCTATAATTCTTTCGAAGCCGGAAACATACCGGTATTTGTGACCCTCCAGCACAAAATCAGTGTAAAGTCGCATGGAATATGAGCCAAAACGTACTGGCTTGACACCAGGAGAGACAGGATCACTCCGACTTCACAACCGACAGACAGCACCGAAATTGACAAATGTAACCCTCCACCACAAAACCAATCATCAGTCAAGTTCGGACCATTGTATTTGTCAAATTCAGTATTGTCTACATGTCTGTTGTGAAGTCTGAGTGATTCTTTTTCTGTCTTTATCTCCTGGTGTCATGTCAGTACGTTTAGGCTCATTTTCCGAGCGACTTTACACTGGTTTTGTAGCGGAGGGTCACATTTAACAAAAAGAGGAAAGCCTGACATTTCGTGTAAACACAATCTTCTTTTTCGCAGGAGGCTTGGTATATTGCGATTCAATAAGCCGAGGAATCTACTATCAGTGCCCCAAGCAGATAATCGAGGTACATGTATAAGACACACATCAACACCTCAAGGTACTGCCAATGACTTCAGTGGCATCGGTCAGGAATACGTCAATGATGCTTTTGAAGATGATACTCCATCAGCAAGCGCGCTGAACCAAAATGATCGTACATATATGAATTACCATCCCTACGAAAATTTCGGACTGGCTGGGCAAGGGGTCGGCACACAAGTGGTCGATGACAGCGGACGTGTGCCGGAGATTGCATATGCAGAAATTACAATCCAAAAGAAGGCAAATGATCGTCCGTTCGTCAATACAAGTATGGAAGGGCCGACAGGAGCGTTCCAGCGAGAAAATGAAACAGAACAACAAATGTCTCCATATGAAAATACGGAGCATCTAAATTTGGGTGCTGCTTCCCGTGGTTTTGCGTCTGGTCAGCCAGGAGATGAGCTGGAAAACGCATACGATGACACCCAAGTTGACGGTCGAAATGTCCAGTACGCGCACCTAATGCCCGTGGAGCCGTCGGAATATCAGGATTTACGGGGGTAGCGTCCATTCCCAACAGCTGATAAGGCGACCGGTAGTTGACCCATCCCCATCAAACTAAACCTACGAAACTTCTCTGAACAATGCGTCAATAGGGAGGTTTCGCAAGCGCCCGGTTAGGCCCTACGACGACGTTTATCTATTGTTTGGGTGTACACTGAAGGCTAAGAGGAGACTTGAGTTGGTGCCACACACTTCGGTAGGCCTTTATGGTGACACCTTTATACACGTAATAGTGAGAAAGTGTTCGGCAGCATCCTCCCACAGCAGGGGTTTTTACCTCGCTCCTCTTCATCCACTCACACAAACCCCTGCTGAAATAGAACATCCAGTGAATCTGGTGCGGCTATCCTTCCATACTCCAGTTGCACTCCCTCTATTGTCGTGGTTTTGGTACTTTCGTGGTTTTACCCTATTTTATCATTGAAGTTTTGTATCTACAAATCACTTATGTCTTTTCAAAATTGACTGAATATTATCCCAGTGGTTCTTCGTCTATATAAATAACTGCGATTCTTATTATTTTTGATTGTTTATATAAGTCATAATTATTTAGCATTCACACCCTAGAAATGCTGCACTCTGATTGGGCAATGGATTTCTGACCGCCTCATGCTTGCCTGGGACGCCCAATTTCAGCACGCAGGGCTTTGTGTGCGAGTGTATGACCAAAGACCAAAGCCCTGCTGTGGGAGGATGGTTCAGCAGGGACGATTTATTCAACTAATGGCAGCACTTAAAGCCCCCTGTCTGTATTTTATATTGTTTTCAATGTGTTAGGATAATGCAGGTAGAGGTCTCATAAGTCTCGTGAATGTCCCCAACACGCTGCCTGATGTAGGCCTACTTCAAACAAACCAGGCGTAGTTTTCAGCACAGACTAAAAAAACTGCAGGCAGAGCTCTAATGTATTCAGATACAGGTAGAGCGTAGTACATTTTACACTACACTAACGTCGGAGGACGTACATGTACATGTAAGCACTTATCCTCCTAGTATATGAAGACGTTTTTTTCACT
>NMRB01001564.1:22749-74265 GCA_002633025.1 Notospermus geniculatus | reverse complement strand
GTTTGGTATCAAACTAAAGGTAATGAAGTGTAGGTTTGAACTGACCTACTTCCATGACCTATTTACCTACTTAAAGACCAGGTGAGCCAAGGTAGCCATGTTTGGTATCAAACTAAAGGTAATGAAGTGTTGGGTTGAACTGACCTACTTCCGTGACCTACTGACCTACTTAAAGACCAGTTGCGCCAAGGTAGTCATTGAAGGTAATGAAGTGTAATTTGAAGTGATCTACTTCCTTGACCTGCTTAAAGACCAGTTGAGCCAAGGTGTCTTTCTCTTCGTTTTCTATAATAAAATCCTTGGACCCAGTTTACAGTTCCACCTCTCCTTCACCATGCTTCACTACACCTACAACTACAACTGAAGTCAACTGTCAGCTGAGCGCCAGGCCCTTGGGCCTCTTGTTTACTTGGTCGAATCGATTACACAGAATCGGTAGGCTGGCTTATCCCCGCGAAATGACGTCACTTCTCAATCAAATTCAACGGCTACTGCCTGGCCTCCGTCTACGCCACGCCATCTGACGGTGGCCAGGGAACCAGGCTAACTGGAAGACTGGCTTATGATACCATGATACCATCACTATCAAACTTTCCCAAAAGTTGAAAATTATTTTTCTCTTAATAGAGAGCTTTCGCTATCCCGATTCCGAGATCGAGAACGGGAATCAGGTCGATTTTTGTGTATGACGTCATCATTGCTTGGGTAGTGTTTTCCCGTTCTCGATCAGATCTCCGGCGTTCAGCGCTTGGTTCTCGGTGGGGATTCCGAGATCGAAAGCGCCCACTTCACAGCAAAAATGGCCAATGTTTGGGATACCATTCAGGTAGGCCTACTACTTGTCGTTTGAATATGTGCAAAAAAGTGCATGGCTCGTGGTGATCATGCTGTTGAGTCGTTTGATTTGGGGCACAACGGTCAGCAGTGCGTGCTTTGCAGTGTAAAATGTAGGCCTACTGATCGTTGCAGTTGACATGTTGCATGCAGGCCAAACGCAGCGTCACGTCAGTGTTGGCGAGGCCAGCGCCCATGTACGTCGACGACGTCACTGACGTCATCTCGGTTCGGGATTGCGAAAACAAACTTTCTTGTTTCCGAGAACGGGTACGAGATCGAGTATCGTTCTCGGCGGACCGGATCTCGGAACGGGATAGCGAAAGCTCTCTAATTATTTCTGTGTCAAACAGAATATTTAAGTGCCTTTTACTCGATATTATCTATGATAAATGGAGAAAACTGGGTTTTTAAAGATCTACTTTTACCCCGCGCTGATTGGTCAATTCCAGGCACGTGACCGTTAGTGTTACCGTTAACGGAGCGATTTCTTAACCTGTCGTATGTAACAGGGGCCTTACAGCTTTTATCCCGGTGTCTCTCCGTATATAAATAAGACCGGATATTTCACTGCTTGCGTTCCACAACAGGGTTTCAGGTTAGTAGGTTCGGCTCCAGATGGCGATACGTGGAGTGAATCGTATATATTGTTCTGGGCCCAAATCCATAAAACCTTGCTAGCTTACTTGGTTGCTAGTTGTGTACATCGGCCTGTACAAACTAGGCACTTTAGCAGGCAACTAAGCCTAGCAAGGTTTTATGGATTTGGGCCCTGGTATTTTTGTGCTTGCGCAATGTCGCAAGCGATCTTAAGCCACCTGTAGCTGAACATAATAATACAAATAGACCCGGACTTATTGCCTTTCCACTGGAGAAAACACCAATGTTGATCAGGTGTGAAAGGAAAGAAAGTCCCCAGGAAAAACTGTCCCAGCAACAAAAGATCCTATTGTAACATTCTAATCTCCGGAGATTGGTTTCTATAGCCATGCACCTTAATCCGTCATTGAACAATAGAAGCGGACACTTTTTACATGGGGACATTCTTTACTGTTACAGGTGTTCTGATTTAGATTCGGAGTATATTCGGCTATGCAATCCGAGTTTAACAGATCCGCAATAAATAGAACCGGACCTATTAAACACGAACATCCTAGCTGAATAAGCCCAGACAAATACCCGCTTTTTCTGTAATGGAAGCGCAGCTAGTAAGTATCGTCGTTCACCAGGTTCACTGTCTACACATCTTATCGTGTTGGAGCCGTAGCAGCCCTTTTGTCACGTGATGATCAGACTTCCTGGTATCAGACTTGGCGATGGCTGTCATGGCTGTGTTCTCATCACAACTCGGCTTTCGAATGTTTTCTTTTGGTTCAGCTTGGCAGTGGCTGTGTTTTCGTCACAACTCAGCTTTCGAATGTTTTCCTTTGGTTCAGCTCGGCAGTGGCTGTGTTTTCGTCACAACACAGCTTTCGAATGTTTTCCTTTGGTTCAGCTTCAACTTGGCAATGGCTGTGTTTTCATCACAACTCAGCTTTCGAATGTTTTCCTTTGGTTCAGCTTGGCAATGGCTGTGCTTTCGTCACAACCTATTTTTCGAATATCAGTCATGTTTTTTCGTCGCATTCCGATTTTCGAATATTGGCATATCTTGATATTGGCATTGGTTGTTTAATCTAAGGGTGGTGGCCTTGAAAGGGCTGCATTTTAAGAACTAAATTCTGGCAGTTCGCGAGTTCTTTCGTCATGACTCGGAATAACGTTTTCTAATGTTCCCCATATCGCCCATATCGCCGTGTTTCCAGACTTTTTAGGGGGACACAGGGAAGAATCCGTCACTCGGCGTTGGTGTTTAGAAAAGGCGTGAATTGCTAATTTTCACGCCTGATAAACAAGTATTAAATGCCAAATTTTGGGAAAAGATGTGGTTTTCACCAGTGCATGTACCAGAAAGTTGGAATGATTTAAGAAGTAGTCAACAGAATATTTTACTTTTGGTCTCATTAACTTCAGTAATTTCTAAAAAGCCTTCCGTCCAATATGGCGGCATAAACTAAGGGATAAACAGGAAGTGGCACCACGTGCGTGCCCTCTATTTACTTATGTTGCAACTTGCACGGGACGACTCTTCGAATTATGTCAGAGCAATTTAGGGATCATCTCAAAATTGCCCAGAGAGACGAAATTTTTCGTCTGGGAGGGGGGGGGGGAGGGGGTCAGCACTTTCCTGACCAAAATTTCATCTTGTTTAGAACTTTTGGCATCACGTGTAAATTAGAAGAAAGAAACCAGAGAACTTCCAATATAGGAAGATTATCATGTTTTATCATGTACCCCACTGGTCCTCCATAGAAACACCAAGTAATTCTGAAATAAAAGTGTTGATGCCAGACATATGACTTTTTTCGTCATTTAGAGGGGGAGGGGGTCCAGAGAGAGATGAATAAGTTTGTCTCTCTGGGCATCAAGCAATTTTGAGATGATCCCTTATGGTATCTGGTGTCGACTGTGAGAGTAATGTGTGCCTACTACATCGATTTCAGGTCTCCTGAAATGCTCCGAAACAGTATAATAAGGAGGTTTAGAAATCAAACGATAAACGTAAACTTTACGACAGCGTTATTTTTCACCATACATGTACTCATTAACCAGATTTTGTATTGCATTTTCGGTACAAAAATAACGTTGTCGTTAACATTTACGTTTATCGTTCGATTTCTAAACCTCCCTATTATGGATGTCTGCGTCTCAAAATGCTGGTGTATTTCCATTACCGTGTGCAGAGAAAATGTCGCTGGACCGTATTTCTGACGGTAAAATAATACATTTATTATTTTCAACGGGATTCCAAGATGGAGAGGACGAGAAATGGCCGTTTTTTCTCGAGGCCAAGCTTAAAGCCCAGGTCACACTGTGGCGACATAGGCCCATAGGCCACATAGGTCCATGGACCATGTGCTCACCCCTTTGGACATAATAGTGTAATGACTGAAAGAGGTATGTTCATGGTCCATGGACCATTTCATTCTAGTTCGTGGAGATTCGCCCGCCTAAGTCGCCACATTGTGACCTGGGCTTAAGCTTTCGTTTTTCACCTGATGACTGTTTTATTGGCAACGCTCCGAATATCTCAGAATGGATGGTGTCATATTTGTCAGCTTGCTAAGGCCACAAACCACATTGGACTCTTATTTCAAAACTGGGCTGATGCGATCGGAGTTGGCGTGCTCAGCATTCGGGGCTGTTGATTGGCGCATTGTCTCATTCACAATGAAGGGGATGAAGTGCACACTTCTCTCGTACTCGAATTGGTCTTGCAGGAACACGCATGGCACTGGACGAAACGAAAGACACCGCGTGAAAAAGGTGACTATGCGCTGATGGAAAATATGTACCGTAACACTCGACCCGCAAAGGTCATTTTCTACGGCAGATTTATTTTGCGCGCGGGAAAATAATAGGCGATCGGGGCCCTCGACAAGGCTCCTCGAGTACCTCATTCGAGAAATCGGACACCTCGCAGAAAAGTGCGTTTATCGAGAAGACCGTTCAAATTCAACCACATAAACCACACATCAGTATTTTGCTAAGTCATTGAGCTTTCCATTAGTGTAATTTATTTTGGAATAATGCAAACGAGTGAATGCAAACGAGTGAAGAGAAATCGTTTAAGAAATTTCGTCCTCCGCAAAGAATTGGAGGTCACTTGGAGTAGAGCGTTGTTAAAAACATCGCCATAACTCCAAAAATACCTGCCTGCATAAAACCAGCAAAACGGAATGGATGGAGAAACTATCAATCTCCAATCTATTAATTTCATACATCGGCATAGTCCAGTCAAATTACTTGATTTAGGACCCCAACCCACCACTAATTGTAAGAAATTGTTTCTCTGTGGGAATCTCCTCTGACATACCCCAGGAATAACATATTAAAAATATAGAACGAAGGAAGGGGTGGAAGGGGTCTAAATATGCTAATTTATGTTAATTAGGTACGAACATCAAAGAAACAAGAGATACACCTGGAAATATTTTATTTGTGCCAAAACAAAGCAATGGAATGCAATCTAAATGCATCTGCTGAGTTGCTAGACATCATAAAAACTGAAATCAGGTCACTATTTTGAGGGTTCATTCCCATTTCGCCAAATTGCATTTCGCCAAATTCCCAATTCGCCCAAAAAAGTTCCATTTCGCCAAATCCCATTTTGCCAAATTCCCAATTCGCCAAAATCCCACTTCGCCAAAATCCCACTTCGCCAAAATCCCATTTGGCCAAATTCCCAATTTGCCAAATTCCCATTTGGCCAAATTCCCATTTCGCCAAATTCCCGTTTTGCCAAATTCCCATTTCGCCAAATTTGTTATTCAGGCTATAACCCCTACATTTAAATGGACTGATCAAGTGCAAAGTACTTCAAAATAGAGGGTTAGGGTTAGTATAAGGCCCTTGGTTATCAAACTGTTTCACTCAGGATTTGGAACGGATGGGGCCTGTCTCCACCTTCAAAAAGGAAGAGTTGAATGTGCCACACCCAAGGTTACACAACTCTAGCAGTGTTTGTTCCCTTGACTATATCTGTGCTTATGTCAGTGCAGATATATGAAGGGGGCAAACACTGCAGGAGGAGTGTCACCCAAGGCATATCAGAAGAACAAAAGAAAATTGAAATTAAAAGCAATCGTTATCATTGAAGAATTTACCGAGGAAACAACATCAGTCTTGTTTGGAATGAATACTATTCGCTTAATTTGTTACACTTCTGAGCCTGCTTCAAAAACTGTTAATATTTGGAACGATTCATTTTGAAAGAACAGAGAACAGTTACACAGGTGTGTCAAATAAATTTTTGGCGAAACGGGAATTTGGCAAAATGGGAATTTGGCCAAATGGGAATTTGGCGAAACGGGAATTTGGCAAAATGGGAATTTGGCAAATTGGGAATTTGGCAAAATGGGATTTTGGCAAAATGGGAATTTGGCGATTTGGGAATTTGGCCAAATGGGAATTTGGAGAAATGGAATTTGGCAAAATGGGATTTGGCGAAATGGGATTTGGCGAAATGGGAAGTCACCATTTTGAGTAGTTAGCTAATTAATAGTTAATAACGATGCTAATGAAGTGACGTTTTTATCATAAAATGACTTTTTGACATGAATTTGAGGATAAGGAGACAAAGTGATGAGACAATGATTCAAGTATGATAATTTGATCCTCTTTGGCACCCCAATGCTTTTTAATCTTCAGGGGTGCCATCTAACTAATTAAAAAGTTAAAACAATTGGCCCTCCACCTGATTCATTCTGATTTGAATCATGATTTCTTGAGTTACTTTTGCAAGACATCCTGATTGAAGGTTAAATTTGGAACAAAGCTTGGTTAATCTCGGCATGTAGGCAAGTAAGTCATTAAGAATCATTAGTAATCATTAATTTAGTATTAATTAGCAGTGTTTAGATGCTTTTGAATTCATATGGGATGCCATGTGGGCATTAATTCAGGAAATTTACCAGCAGTCAAGAATGTTCAACTTTCGTTTTCATGGAATGGTCTGTGTAGCATTGACGATGAACCCTTCAACTTTGTTGCCTGGAATGCATCCTGTAATATATAATTTGGAGGCCTTCTTTATTTTTTGGAAATGTCCTACATAGGGGCGTGCGCCATATGCGGTAAAGTCATCTTTTTGGTGAGGCTAACTCGACTTTTACACAAAAGGGAAGTGATCGCATTAGTGACATACAGGCTGTAGCAGGACAACATGTCCACACTGCTTGTCGTCTAAATCACACTACCGGTAACATTAATTGCAGAAACATGGACTTGAGAAAGGCAAGTGAACCAGAAGAAAGGAGTGAACCGTCAGCTTTACGTTCTTCAACATCACAATTCAATTTTGAAGAACATTGTCTGTATTGTGGCACGCCTGCAAAATATGGAGGCCGCAAGCGATGGTTTGATGTGATACCAGTAAAAAGTCTAGTTTTCCACAAGACAATTGCAGAAATGGTGCCAAACTCTTCTAAGCCGGCTAGATTTCGCTCAGGACATACATGCTTTGGATGGGGTCTATCACAAAAACGTGATGTGAATGTTCGATATCCTGATGGGAAGAAAATCCCTAGAAGGTGTTAGCATAACCAAAATGGATGCGTCTGGGGCCAGACTCTGATCCAAGCGTAGGAAGCGGAGCGAGATCAGAGGCTGGCGGTGCGAGACTACTGATGAATTGGTTTGGGATACTGACATATGGGTCAGTGACTGAGAACGTTGTGGAATACAGGGTGACTCACAAATTCTGAACCCCGTTTCAAACGTCGCTCTACTCACGTGTGCTGATTTCGATTCGTGTGTATAGAATTTGAATTGAAATCGGCACATGAGTGAGTAGAGCGACGCATGAAACGGGCCTGGTACTGTGTTGACTTCAAGAGCGTAATGCGATTTATGGGAACAAACAAAACTTCACTGAGCCACACTGAGTACTCTAAAAATAACTAATGTTCTGTTAATTCACTTTTACTGGTACCTTTTAGCAAAAGGGCGTGCAACAGAAGCAGGTTTTCAAATTTCTAATCCGTGTAACGACGCATTCCCCCTCCTCTAGCACCGGTGTAACGTTTTTTAGCGTTCCCCATCCGCGAGTGTTCCCCTGCTATTGTCTGACGGAATAAGCCGCGACTCGACAATTGGGGACACACAGAGAAACATGTCGATCTATCTGCCAGTGTTTCCAGAACAATAGGGGGAACACTGACACACGGAAACACTGAAAAACTTTACACTGGCAAGGAGGAAAATTTCATTTTAACTTTCGTTCTGAAAGGATTTTGAAACACTCTGTACATTCAGTCAACGTGTCCGAAACAACGATTCTTCACGAGCGTCCAAAGGTCACTAACAACGCCATCATCACAGTCTTTGAAATCGACACCGCGGAGTCATAGTCATAGTCAAGTGGCATGACTTCAACTGGGACTGCATGGTGAACGTGGCGAACGGTCATTGGCCACTCACGAAAAGGGGCATGAACAACCTATGAATAATTTGAGGCCTTGCATATCTGACAGTGACCGGAGAAAGGTGATTCTACGGTATTAAGAGGTCAGTCCTGGAAAACTACCGACGGTGTACATGAATCATGATTGACAGGTCATGTGGATAAATTCCGATCTCCTATTGGCCATGATTTCGGTAGGAACTTTCTGAGGTGTGCAGAAATGCGTAATTACCCCACAGACCCACAAAGCCAACCGGCCGTACACTATTATGTGAAGTGTAGATCTTAAAGCCGGTGACAGACTGGGGCGTACGCGACGCGTCCTGCAGGCGTTCCGCCAATCAGAGTCCTCGGTAGGTGTTTCGGCCCGTGTTACCGCCTCCCTGATTGGTTGAACGCTTACGGACGCGTTGTTTGCGCGCCAGTCTGTCACCGCCTTAAAGGCCCGTTTCCACTTGAGCGTTTTACGCCGCGTTTTGACGCTTTCCCATTGTTTGGAAGCAGAGCGGCGGAAAATAACAAAAGATTTGACGCATCACGCAGCGTAAAACGCTCTAGTGGAAACGGGCCTTAAGGCTCCAGTTCCATAGAGCTCACGTTGACACTTTTCACGCGCCACGCTTCACGTTTTCCTTTCGTTCCTCGGAGAAAGCATGTCACAGGACAGGTAATGTGTGTCTCGTTGTACGCTGAATCGAGGAACGAAAGGAAAACGTGAAGCGTGGCGCGTGAAAAGTGTCAACGTGAGCTCTATGGAACTGGAGCCTTAGGCGGTGACAGACTAGCGCGTACGCGACGCGGTTTCTTTTGTGTTTTTGCACTCCACTGCATATGGTGCTCAGTGGTGCCTGAAAACACAAAAGAAAACGCGCAGCTCCGCGCAGCGTCGCGCTAGTCTGTAACCGGCTTTAGTGCCATTTTCAGGTTCAGTTTCCAGGGGCCATATACATAAAACATCTTAAGTGTAAAATTGCCCTTATCTTTTGTTTGGAACAATAGTTGCATACGGCCCCTGGTTCACAGGGGGAATGATGAAAACATGAAATGCTTGTCTGGTATTAGGAAAACGAACCTGAAAATGACATGCATTTGTGGCTTTCATGAAAGATCAACACCACCTCGTAACAGTGTATGGTCTGTTGGGTTTCGATTTGTGAGGGGAATCGCATTTCTGCACACCTCAAAACGTTAAGAGCACTCCTACCACAGTCATGGCCAGTAGGAGATCGGAATTTACCCACATGACCTGTCAATCATAATTCATGTACACCGTCGGTAGTTTTCCAGGACTGGGCCATATGCACCAACGAAGATTATCTTGAACTGGGGTTGAGCCAAAACTTTTCAATTGTTCTGGTTTGCCAGGGCGTGAAGTGACAATGGAAAAGTTGTGGCTCAACCTCAGTTCAAGCTTGGAGGAATTAAATTCCTCCAAGGTTCAAGATAATCTTTGTTGGCGACAGAGTTCTCGAAGTGACGTTTTGTGCTGTCAGATCATAAAATTGGCCATATTCAGGGAATAAAGGCCTTGGCTTCATAAGTTTTGGATTTACAGATGTCGTTGTCCCTAAATCATCCCACATGACGTGCACGTATATGGTGTTCGTTCGTCTGCAGAATTCTACGTGCATGACTGTGCATTGTTGAACCAGTGACATGCTTTTACACACATGAACATGTACGTACACTCATGGCCAAAAGTAAATGGACAACAGTTTATCTTGAATATCTTCAAACCAATGGGGTAGAGAAAAATGGTCCCGACACGGGGGTAGCAAATTTTCCTGGCTATCTAAATCATGTAAATGGTATCAACGTCGAAATATTCCGCTGAAAGCTACATTTGACAGAAAGAATTTTGTAAAGGTGTGTTTTTTGCTACTTTTTTATTTGCATGATTTCATTCAACATTTTATATCACTGTGTTCTACTCATCGAGGCCTTCATGATAATATATCCTAAAATATCAACTATTCTGTGTAGAAATGTGATTTTGAGGCACTTTTATCAAAATATTTTTGGCCACGCGTGCAACACCTTTGACACAGGCCTCTGCACTATTGTGAGTTGTGGTGGTGAATGAAAGTTGAGTGTTGTCATTTCTCTTTCACAATGAGTAAAGAAACCCAGATGAAGGTCGTGTTTTGTCGTGCAGGGTCAATTTCCATAACAGGCTGCGTCAATTCATTGAATTCCTTCTAGTTGACCAGTTCACAGCCTGTTGACACCCCATCAATCCCACGATCTATTCAATGGCCATTGCTTCTTATCTACCAGCATGACCATTGGTTTCAAGGGGCTGTCAAAAGCCCTTTTTACACGGTGCCGGTGCGTTCCGGATCGAGACTAGATCGAGGAGGGTTCGGTTATTTTTCCCCGTGTAAAAGCGAAACAACTGTCGGTAACCCGCACCGTGTAAAAGCGATCAATCCATCCTGAACCGAACCCGCCCGAGGAGGGTGGAGGTAGGTTTCCTCGAACCAGCACCGTGCAAAAAGGGCTTATTGCAAGCATGGGCAACAAGCTTGATAAAAGTGCCCCAAAATCACATTTCTACACAGAATAGTTGAAATAACAGGATATATTATGAAAGGCCTCGATGAGTAGAACACAGTGATATAAAAATTTTCAATGAAATCGTGCAAATAAGAAAGTAGCATAAAACATGCCTTCACAAAATTCCTTCTGTCAAATGCGGCTTTCAGCAGGATTTTTCTACGCTGATACCATAAGCTAGCCAGGAAAATGTACTACTAGGGCCGATTTCACAAAGGGTGTTTAAGACTTAAACGCGTGTAACTTCGTGAAATGCATGGTGGAAGTGCGTGCATTTTGTGAAGTTACACGCGTCTAAGTCTTAAAATCCCTTTGTGAAATCGGCCCCATAATGTCGGGACCAATTTTCTCCACCCCATTGGTTTGAAGATATTCAAGATAATCTGCTGTCCATTTACTTTTGGCCATGAGTGTACATGTACATGTACATTTACTTTCCTTCATAGCAAATGATACGGGACAACGGTGCGTCAATCTTTTACATATGACATCAGAAAAAGTGACTGTATAAATGACATTCTTTTGACTCGGTGACAATAGCTAAGGTTACACCTGTTGGAAATACCCGTGTTTTTCCAGACCCGTGCCAAACCCATGTGTACGAAAAGCCCGGCGAGAGGTCACACCACTACATTGTAGTTAAGTAGCCCGGCGACAGTTGCGCTGCATGCACTGACTCTTCAGTCATTTCTGTATTGGCCCACATTGTTGGAGCGCGAACACGACGTCACTTAATGGCTGCGCCATCTGTCGCCGTGCTAAAGAACTAACGAGACACGGGGATTTCGAAAAGCACGGCGAGTTTGCCGTGTTCCAAAACCCCGTGTTTTTCAGACACGGGTTTCTTGAAGCCCGGCAATTCATAGGTGTGACCGCAAAAAACACGGGGATTTTATGTAGTGTAACCACGGATAATCACACCAAACCCTGTAGATTTTGAAGTGTTGCACGCAGAAGACATACCGTATAGCGGGATCAAAACTTTCTGTCACTTCCATCGAACAATGGGTTTGGCGTTCGCGTTGGCGTTTCGGGGGCTTTGCGAAAACTCCCTATTTGCGATGTCGGAAACACGATTAAAAAACGTGTGTTCCATTTACCTGCCTGCGACATAGGTTGCGACATTCTAGCTGAAAACAAAAGAAAACCCTGGCTGCTGGACAACGTGACCTCTATGTCGCATCCGTTTTTCATCTCGATCGCTACAAGGAGCGAATGCTCTATCGGATATCGTCGTATTGCATATCGGATTACGGATAAAGCCTAGTTCACACTTCGACGCAAGACCATCGGCGTCCAACGCGCGATCCAATCTGGACGCCGACTTCGCGGAATTGATTCACAGTCCAGCGTACTTTAGCGACGGCGACCCGTTATGAAATGACTTAAGTAATTACAGCCTCGCGATCGGACGCCGACCAAATCGCACGACGTCGTCGGCGTCGAACGCAAGATCGCGCGTCGGTCGCCGACGATGGTCGTGCGTCAAAGTATGAATTAAGCCTAGTTTATACTTCGACGCAGGACCATCGGCGTCCGACGCACGATCAAAATCTGTACGCCGACATAAGCCTAGTTTATACTTCGACGCAAGACCATCGGCGTCCGACGCACGATCAAAATCTGTACGCCGACATAAGCCTACTTCATTAGGTCGGCGTCCAGATTTTGATCGCGCGTCGGACGCCGATGGTCGTGCGTCGAAGTATAAACTAGGCTATAAGCCTACTTCATTATGTTGGCATCCAGATTTTGATCGCGCGTCGGACGCCGATGGTTGTGCGTCGAAGTATAAACTAGGCTTTAGGCTTAAGGGTAGGGACACACCTGACGCGATTCGCATGCGATAGGGCGACGCATGCGCCAAAACCTTTGTTTGCGTGCAGTGCGGCGGAAAATACCAAAGCATTTGCCGCATGCGTGAACGAATCGCGTTAAGCCCAGTTTATACTTCGACGGCACGACCATCGCCGGCGACCGACGCGCTATCTTGCGTCGACGCCGACCCCCCATCGTGCGATTTGGTCGGCATCCGATTGCGAAGCTGTAATTACATCAGTCATTTCATAACAGGTCGCCGTCGCTAAAGTACGCTGGACTCTGAATCAGTTCCGCGAAGTCGGCGTCCAGATTTGGTCGTGCGTCGGACGCCGAAGGGTTTGCGTCGAAGAATAAACTAGGCTTTAGGTGGGGATGCGATTGAATGATCGCGTCGCGTTCAGAGGCATCGCAAGTATTCGAATCATTGTTGTTGACGGGTTCTTCCTCGGTAGGTAACAAGAGAGATTCAGGACCCTGGTCGATCAGAGTGCCCCGAGAGATAACTACTATGAGAGAATGGGCTTTGTGTTGTTTGGAAAATAGTTTCATTATCATTTCAAGTGGTTTACCTACCTGCTGCTTCTACGGAGTTGAACTGTCATTTAACGGACAATTAGAATACAAACGCCGTTGGGAGTTTAAAATAAAGGGTATGATTAACTATCCTAGCCTCAGTGGCGATCGAATTATTGCAAAATTAAAAAATGTTTCTCGTAGGAAGGAAACATCGTCATGGATTGCTTCCAACATTCACGGAAAGGTGGTAGCAACAATTCTTCTGCCCGCAAACCGGGCGAAACAAGCATATCAACAGTTGATTCTTGGAACGAACCGAACTGGGCGTAATAAAGCATTTGCATTATTGTCATCTCACCCCTATGGTGAACAGGCACGTTTATATATGTTTGATACTCTGTTTGAACATCTTCGCATGCGATTGTTATTGGTTAATGAAACATGCCTAGACTCCAGTCGGGGAGGGACGTACCTGCTCCTGAGAGAGGGTTTGGTTTTAATGTATTCACAGGGTAGAAAGAAAACTCGATATGTCTTCACTAAAGCATCTGCCTACAAAAAGAAGTATCCCTTTCTTGTTGGAGCAGAATCGAAAACATTTTTTCAGGTCAATAGGTTAGATGTATGGGATCAATCAAATGATATATTTCTATTTCTTCGCTGTACGAGACGGAAAATCGACCTACTCTTCAAGATTCCGATCTGTGGGCCATTACCCTACCACAATTTCCAACAACCACAGCGTATCAATGGAGTTTTTACATTTTATTCTCACCCAGCAGCGAATTCCTACGGTGGCTTGGTCGTGTATAATAATATGCTAAGAAATATAGAGTCAAAGTACTACCAATTGCTTTTAGATCAACACCAACATGAATGGAAGGTCTCATGTTACTAATGCCCAATTGCTCAGCCTTGGCTTAAACTGGATTTTGGTCGATCGGGACGCAAACTTTTTTCCCGAACCATTGGTGAATTTTGTTCGGACAGGAGAAGGTTATTCGAAAACCCTGGACCGAGAAGCACTGGGTTGGATCGCTGGATTCATTGGATGGCTGGACTGTAACTCACACATTTTATCATATACCAAGGTTCCGTGAGATCCGAGCAAGTCAAACTTAAAGTGCCAATTTTTGCCGAAAAGGACTGTCCGGTTTGAGCAGGACAAACCTGATGCATTACTTGTCATCTAAAGAATGTTTTTGGCTGTTTTCATCTCAATCCGTCAACTAGCATGCAAAATATACATGAAATTGTGAAGAGGGTGTTCCGTTCAACTGAGCGGGCGATCCGGGAGGGTGATAAATGTTTCCGGAACACACGTGTGTGTTCTGGACTTTCCATTGTTGGCGCCGATGAACAGCAGAAATGGCCATTTCAACCGACAAAAACACATCCAAACTCGGTGCGACGAACAAGATTCATCACTTACATTTTAAATAGTGTTCCTGGCAGGAAAACATGTCAACTCAATGTTCATTATATGAAATAATCACGAAATTGCTGAGAGGTGATCCGAGATTCCCAAGAATTCCATTGTTGTAGACGAAAAATACTTTTGCACTACTTTTTCTCTGTCTGATCGCGGTAGGCCTATGACGTCACACAGTCGGGATGCCCGTCCAGCCAGCCCAGTTGGGGCGGATACACTACTGGAACACTGCCATGATTGAATGAATAACAAATTTACAACTGATCACAATATTTAGAAGGCAAAATGAATATCCCGCGACATGTCTTTTCGAACAATTAGTCCCTGGAAACGTGTAATGTACAGCGTGCTCAGTGGTAGCCATGGCCAACACAGTCGAAAAACATCCAACGACGTTCGACGTCGTGACGTCATGTCGTTGACGTGATCAAGGCATTTCGCTCATGCCGCAACACCACGCAAGACGTCATGTGATTGGTTCAAAATTGCCAAAATTTCGCCGTAGGGTTTGATCATGTAGTCTACGAGATGATTCTTCCTGGCCGTTAGGCCCACAGGGCTCTGGCGAGAAGATCTCAAGACTAAAGGTATCGAATCCCCAAAACAAAGATGGTTTACTAACAACGCTTTGGGGATCTACATCTTGGCTCACTCTCTGAAAGAACCGTCTCACCGCGGCGTCTCACTCCGTCAACATTCGCGCAGTAACACAAAGTTTTGGGCGGGCGGTGATACAGGCATGACAGGTGTCATCAGTTGAGTATTTTAAGTCATTTCTTGTGCTTATTGTGGAAAATACGAGTTGTTTTCGGTATATGATAAATAAAAAACCACCCTCGTGTAATTTCCAAGTGTGCAGAACACACTCGTGATGGCCTTTGGCCGGGAAAATCCCTCGACCTGCGGTCTCGGGATTTTCCCGGCCAAAGGCCATCACTCATGTGTTCTGCACACTTGGAAATCACACTCGGGTGGTTTTTTTATTGTACGCTAGTCAAACAAGAACAAGGAAAACAAGAGAAAGGACATCAGAGCGATGTCAATGGTTTCCGATGAGAAGTTTACGACTCTAGAGCTGGTTAACTGTGACCTTGACCTCTGACCTTGAGAAGTATTGCGTAACTGGAACAGGGATCCTTGACTGAACCTTTAGGAGATTGTTAATGCATGATTCTAATTAGTGTTCCCCTGAAATTCTGAGCAGATTTGCACTTTAGAACTGTTTGACCTTGACCTTCACCTCTAACCTTCAAGATCATTGCGTAATCTGAAAGGTCAT
Organism: Notospermus geniculatus; assembly: GCA_002633025.1. Classification (NCBI taxonomy): domain Eukaryota; kingdom Metazoa; phylum Nemertea; class Pilidiophora; order Heteronemertea; family Lineidae; genus Notospermus; species Notospermus geniculatus. The sequence goes on along the minus strand of NMRB01001564.1, from coordinate 58,824 downwards.
CCTTGATAACCTAGGTATAGGTGAAGGTTTAGGCTTCCACCATCACCAGGTTCCGACTTATCTCACGTTATCTGTGACGGTTGACTGTGACCTTGAACTCTGACCTTGAGGAGTATTGCGTAACCGGAACAGGCAACCTTGATTAAACCTATAGGGGATGGTTAATTCAGGCTCATAATTGGTTTTCTCCTGAAATTCCGAGGAGATTTGCACTTTAGAACTGTTTGACCTTGACCGTGACCTCTGACCGTCAAGAGGGGACTTGAATATAGGTCCTCGCTTTACAAAAAGTCCTTTGTTTGTTGGTGTGCTTTCCTTATGATGTCCTCTGATTCCTGCATTCACACACAGACACAGACAGACACACAGACACACAGACAGACAGACACCATGACCAAACACAATATGGTTTCCGATCTTGAGATCGGAAACCATAATTACTGAAGGAACTCCATTGGTGATGCTACTTTCAGTGCAGACGTCTTTATTATATCGGGTGGGCAAAAAAAACGCATCGAACTTCAAATCTTGATTTCTCGACAACTGTCCATTATAATTCAATGAAATTTGGTACCGTGTCATTTAAAGATGTTTTCTTGAACATGTAAAATTTTGGCATTGATACCTTTGGTATTTGGACCGTATCACTCAATTTAAATATCAGTTTAAAAAAATGCGATTCCGGAACCCAGTAAAATACGGGTGGATGAAAAATTCTTAAACTTTAAATTTTTATTTCTCATAAAAGATTTACTACAACTCAATGAAATTTTGCCTAACACTGCTCCATGATATTGCCCCTAATATGTGAAAGTATGAAATCAATAACTTTAATATCTACCCTGTGGCGCTCATTACTATAACACCATATTGGAATCGAGCGTTTCGAAGTTTGCCATTGTCTCCTAAAATGTGATGAATGATTACTATGGTTTTTACATTTGACACCACAATCTTAATTCCAAAGATAATGTGTTGAAACTTTCACATTTTAGAAGCATAGCCACGGAACAGTACTGAGTGAATTTCCATTGGGTTATAATGAATAGTTATTGAGAAACAGAAATTTGAAGTTCGGGACGTGTTTTTCCTATCTTATTGGATTCCGGAATCACACATTTTTACAATGATTTTTAAATTGAGTGAGACGGTGCTAATACCAAAGGCATCAATGCAAAAATTTCACAGGTGAAACAAAACATCTTTACAATATTCGGTACCAAATTTCATTGAATTATAATAGACAGTTGTTGAGAAATCAAGATTTGAAGTTCGATGCGTTTTTTTTGGCCCACCCGATATATTTTGGCCGGTCGCCAGAATTCGTGACGTCTGTGCCGGTGGTAAAAGAACAACACTAGGGGCCGATTTTTTAAACGATAGTTAAGGTAAACCTCGGTTTAACCATCGGCTTTTCTGACAAACCGTGAATTAACCAAAGTAAACATTTTGGGTCGTATTTTAGAACGTTCCTTAACATTAAGGTGCACCTTAAATCTATTGTAAAACCATCGAGAACAATAGATTTAAGGTGGACCTTAATGTTAAGGAACGTTCTAAAATACGGCCCTTTGACTTTTAGAATGTTTGGCTATCAACGATTCATAAAATCTAAAAATTCACTTCGATTAACAAACAGTTTGTCAACTGAGGCTTAAAGAAACCCGATGGTTATCTTAGCCATCGTTAAAATAATCGGCCCAAAATAGTTCACAAAGAAACTACATGTACATCGAGTATTACATTGGTGTATTTGCCGGGCGGAGGTGCATACAGTGGTTATCGTCGTCAACGAAGGTCATAGTCTGTGTCGGTCGTACATGAATTACATCACAGCGAAACCCTAGCATTATAGGCCTATAGACTAAGCTGCGCATGCCCAGTAGATCTTGCGCATGCCCATTAGTTGGTCGGCGAAGGGCCGGCATTCAAAGGTAGAATCAATTTCTCATGTCCAAACCCACCTCGTGCATTGTGTTGCTCATGACGGTTGATTACGATCCACCCCAATCCGCTGGTTGGCTCACATGATTATTAGCAGTGAGGTTAGGCGTTGTCAGTGGACGAAAGTTGGATGACTGAAAAGGCGCAAAGGCCTTGTGTCACTCGTACACAATACGCCTATAAATAATGATTGATGTGGGCTTGGCCAACGTAATTTTGTCATCGCCGAGTTCACATGAAAACAGCTTTTCATGTTAAGCTTTTTTGGTAGGCAATGAACACATTTGGCAATGGCATGATTGCATAGTTACTAAGTACAGCTATGCTCACATCAAAGTTGAAGTTGCTGATGCGCGCATACTTGAAGTAATGCCTCATTGAAATAAAAACCTCTTTATTGGGACCAGGCCACTAAGAATGTATCATGTCGGGTGGTTTAAAAGCTTCTTTATCGAGAAATGTTTGTGGGCCTGATAGAAAAATGCTTGTTTTATCCCTTCTAAGACAACGCCGTTCGTGGCACGCCTGGATGTCCAAAACACTACCACCAGCACTACGAGAGATTTTAGGAAATACATGTATTTGACAATTTTTTCGCATTCTTATACAAGGTCCTGGCTAATTTATGGACATAATGCATTGCATCAAAGATGGGTGCGCCCATGGCTGGTTTTGTGTACACTACAGGTTTCGGTGTGTACATGTATGTCCTTATACTGATACTACATATTGTATTTAGTGGTGCACCTATAAGATCCTAAAGCTAGGAATCCACCATTGATATTCAAGCTGGTTTTGCGTTGCGACTTGCTTTGCAATTGGGTTGCGTTGCAACTGGGCACTCGATCGCCGTCGTGGACTCCCTAGACGTGATTTCCACTCATGGCGAAGATGCGGCCAATTTCAGTCGGCAATCGGTCGGCGACCGGTATCAGTTCCTTGCGATCGTATTGAATCGCAGGTATAACAAGGTTGCAAAGCAAGTCGCAACGTGGAAAATCAGCAGTGGATTCCTATGGCAAGCCGTTTGTTCATTTAATCAAATAAACCAGTTTTTTTTTAAATGGTTTTTACAAAACAAACTAGGTTTATTTTACTCCATTGCAAAGAATATTGTTTTTTAAACTTGTTTTTACAAAAAACTACTTTCTTTTCGGCAAAATGGAAAAAAAACTGTTTTTTTCAAAAAAAACCAAGTTTCTTTTAAAAAACTTAGTTTTTTCGAGATTCTGTATAAAAACCAAGATTTTTTTTCAAAACAAACCCAGGTTTTTTAATAAAAAAACAGGTTTTTTAAAGAAAACCTAGTTTATTTGATTAAATGAACAAACGGCTTGTCATAGATTCGTAGCTTTATGTGAGTACATACAGTAACACACTCTTGTGTTCTATAGGTTACAATGCCGATGTAGGTTCTCAAGTAGGCCTACCTACTAGCAAAGTATGCCCTCTAATGCGCATCCTCTTTTTCTCTTTTTCTCCTCGCTCTCACCATCACCATCATTGTCACTCTCATCACTCTCTGGGGACGCTTCTTCCTCCGACTCTTCAGAAACTGATTCGGCAGTTGGACGAGGATTATCATCATTATTGGACTCTCCAAGGACCATACGCTTGAAGTCGGCGGGAGTAGGAATCTGAAATCATGGGACAAAACTTCATAAAAGACGTGCAGTACATTATTGTGTGTGTGTGTGTGGGGGGGGGGGTATACGTGTAGGGTACTGCATCATAGCTTCGATAAAGTATCTCCCCTTTACTGCTGCAATTTAAAACATCTCTCTAAAAACCTGGATCTTATATAGAGCTGTAATACTTTTGATCAAAGAAAGTTTTTTTTGATAAACTACATCCTATAGTTCTTCCTGAAGTGACCGTTAAGATACGATTTTAGAGTAGATACGATTTTAGAGTACGTCTCTAGCCCACAAATAGGGAGACTTTCGATTTGTACTATATCTGCCTTTGGAACTACTTCCTGGAACTCCACGTGTATTGACTACGTCATAAGACCACACCACTCCCTTGGATACTTTCGCGCATGATTTCTCTATTCGCCAACATCGACCAAAGCAATGTACCAATCAGAGCGCTTGTCAGGTTTGCTCCCTGACCTCGCCATCAGGTTTTGCATGGTGCCATCTCAAGCAGTACATTTTATAAACGTGTTAGCTGGGAACGAGGTACCAGACAACAACATGTGAACACGGTGAATAGAACAGCGAGCTATTTAGAAAGCGATATACAGTGTGTCGAATTTTCAGATAAGGATAAATAGCAATTCCGAAACTAGAACTCTAGAAATTTGCTTATCAGCAAATTTGATGGTCAGCACACTTGACTGCTAGGCCTACATCGATGACGCGGCATCATTGAATCACGCTCTGTGTAAAACATGTACATCGTGCACATCATCGTGTACACGCGCATCCATCCGTGTGCACTGAGTGTTCACAGCAAACTGTCCGAGTGCAAGAGTCGAAATGAGATAGCAGGGTGCTTTCTTTAACAGACTAACAGACTTTTCCGCAGGATATTGAGCAAAGGATACAAAACATTGTTGGGACAGGTCACTGAGTATCCATTTAGCCGACATTCATTGCGCTGCTTCTCTGAATGCTTGAAGCGAAGACTGCATGATGGTGGACGCCATTTTGGAAACACTGTGAGTGGACATGACATGTGGAGATGTTTACATCCGCGTTTAAAAATACACAGCCAATCACGAGCGACAAAATTACATGCCGGGGGAGTGAGTGCAACTAATGGAATGTGGCAGCAATTTCGCTAAATTTTGACAAGAAAAACTCTTCTATGTCACCAAACGAACGGATTCTGGAAAATTCGCAGATATGCAGCACTAGATACAATAATAAGCTATAGGGCTATCGTGATTGTATTTTGATTTATTTAGTCGTTTTTTGGGAACCGTAGGAAAATCGCATGGTGGAAGAAGCAGAAAGAAGAAAGAAATTTTGTGATCTCAATATGGTCAGCACACTGACAGGTGTGCTGACCATAATGATAAAAAGGCAGTAAGCTAAGTATGGGACATATTCATTTGAAATAAAAGCGATGAGTACGAACTGATAGTACTAAATGCATACTGAACAAAGGGGTGATTTCGAAAAAAGACCGAGAGCCAGTAACAGTACACTGTTAAAAAAGACTGTTATTTTACAGAAGGAAATGTCCTGTTTTTTTACCGCCAGCTCCAGTTAGCTAGGTTTTTAACATACATTTTCTGTGAAATAACATTATTTATGTATTTCCTCATGAATTATCAGTAAAATTACCTATTACAGTTTTACAGAGGTCAGTTAAATTACAAACCTCATGTAAATTAACAGAAAAAGTAATGGCAACCCAATTGCCAGTACTTTTACTGTAAAATTACAGCAACTTTTTTAAGTGTCGGCGGCGAAAGAAGCCAAGGGTTTGTGCGAGCGTAGTCGGAGGGCGTAGCGATGTCACAGCCTAGGTAACGAAGATTTTGGAACTACTGTGTTGTTCGTCTCGGGCACCCAGCCGTTCATATGTAGATACGAACGTCTGGGCCAGACCGACGTTTTCACTGTAATACAGTGCATTGTGGGTAATGCTGTAGCAGGTCACGTGACATAAGACGGTTGCTTCCATTAATGGATTGTATTTCACCTCGAAACCTTCCAAAATGTCTGAATCTGCCAATGAATCGATTGCTGAAGTGACCTGAAATAGCGTACTAAACAGCGTCAACTTACTGGAGTTGAATTTCAGGCTGAAAACTGTGTATCCGCTTGGAAGACGTAGTCGAAAAATTCCAACTGACATTTTATGGTCGTCGCCATGATGAAATCACATGATCACTTCTCTTGCCCAATCAGCAGCCGGATTGTGATTTTCAAATGGGGGGAATCGGCGGATGGAAATGAATGACTAGCTCTGTCCCTGATTAGCCAATCAGCGACGGGTGATGAAATAAAATCACCGTCACAACGAAAACGGCGCTCTGTCCCAGACCCTCGTATATGCTATGCATTATACAGGGTCTGGGTGCCCGAGACTACTGTGTTGTATCATAAAGGAATCAACCATAAATGTTCAACTTACAAATTTAGCATTTTATGAATGTGGACAGTATCCCTTTATACCTCAATAGATTTGCATTCTGACTCTTCCATATGATAGGAGAGGCCCTTCTGCACGTTTACTGCAAATTTTGTTGAATTCCGACTAAAATGAGAACCCCACGAACGATGTGAGCGCAGGGTCATCTGTATAGATTTGAATAGACTAACGTACATTTGCACGTGGAACACAAACTGTGCTGGAAATACCTCTGCTATCCTCAGAAATGGAATTCCAAGGATCAAGTTGACAGGTTCATGTACCCCTTCACCACAAAAAAAGTTGAAGCGCGTGCCTATTACGTAAAGCCAAAATTCAGGTAGTGAGAGACATCTGGTGGCAACACATGAAGTGTATCCCTCAGTAAGTTCATCGTTCGCAGGTAAACCTTTATGGTTGATTCCTTTATGGTTGTATTCAATCGGCAAGGCAAAGGCTGAGAAAGAGGAAATAAACAAGACCTGGCCAGGGGGAACTTTGCTTGTCTCTGCTTTGCATGGTGGCTTGAAAACACTCTCGTCCACAATTTTGCTCTCAACATTGGTGACTTCCAATTGAACACCCACCGTTCTGAAGGCTGGAATAGAATGAATGCAATTTGTCGGTTATCATCCTACTTTGGTAGAATCTGCTAATGGAGATCAAGCATTGTGTCCACACAGGCTGCACGAGACTGCTTTTGCACAGACCTGTGTAGCCGTGGAACGCATCACATCGGCCGGCCAGATTTGGCCGACGTGTACGTCCGCGACCTCATCACAGCGTAGGAATCTGAACCGAAAAATAAGTCCAAGTTAGTTGGGCTTAACATTCTTCGTTTAATGCAAATATATTCACAGATTTTTTGTGAATAATTGTATGGCAAGTAACAAATCTCATCATAAGCGAGGTTTATAGGTATTTTGATCCTAGAATACTGCAGGGATAGCCCTTTTTCAAAATCACGTGACGTCTTTGTGCGGAGCTACGTTTAGGGGCCCCGAGTGACGTCACACAAACAGCGTCATGGCATTTGGCGGTGCAAAAAGTCATGACGCAGTTTGTGTGACGTCACTCGGGCCCCTAAACGTAGCTCCGCACAAAGACGTCACGTGATTTTGAAAAAGGGCTATCGAGGGATCACATGATCAGCCAAGTAAGTAGTTCGCTGTCAATCACCCGACGCCATCTTGATTACCCACAATCCTGTGAGCACGGCGTAACAGATTGGTGCGAGGTAAGGAGCGCCTTCTGTTGTAACAATGGAGATCAAGAAGTCGTTCTCTACGGAAGCCCAGAAGGCTCATTCAGTCTTCAATCTTCAAGCTTGCACTCCAGATTTAGCGTTCGAGCTTGAAGATCGAAGTCGGAGTCCAAATTTGAATATTGAAGTTGAGATTCAGGCTTGAAGTCTAAGTCCAGGTTTGTCGACTGAAATTGAGTTTCGCGCTTGAAGTCGGAGTTAAAGGTGCTCTAGTTCGAATTGTAAACATTACGGTTTGTTTGTATTTACATGGTTGATTATAATAATTATTTTTCCTCGGACAGGTGGCAGCACCGTGTATACCAAAACATTAATGTTATCTATTTTTATATCTATCATGATAAATATTCTTGTAATTGAAATATATTTATGAATTTACGCTCAAAAACAAACAAAAAGTTGTGAAAGGCGAGATTTAATTCGATTTTATCTGATTTGTTACTACCAGAAGTTGGCAATAGGTGGCACACCGTAATGTTTACAATTCGAACTATAGTTGGAGTTCACGTTCACGCTTGAAGTCTGAGTACAAATTTGAACATTGAAAATAATGAGGAACCGGAGTGCTGTTTATCCCGACAGGTCGGCGCTGCGAGCAGTGCGACCGAAGCGACGTCATTGACGTCGTTTTAGTGTTGACGTTACGTCCTGAAAAAAATGAGCTGTACATTTTCTACAGGAGTGTTACAATCCAAGATAGAATTGTTTAGTCCAGTGACTGTGAACGCTTATTCACCGGCGAACGTTACCTCACGCGTTGCGCAATTCCGCACGATATAGGGAGCTGAGCAGGTTCTTGGTTAGGAGTTGAACGTGGTCACGTCGACGACACACGTGTATGGTAGCGGGCCGAACGATTTGCACGATTAAACGTACACGTACGGTGTGTTTGGGCAGTCACGGAAGGCTGTCTTTGGTATCCGTATACGGTTGCTGGTTGGAACGAAGCAGAACGGTCTGCGCGCCTAACGTACGGGCGTTGGACACAGCCACGAACGGCTGACACGATTGCCGAGCGGTCGGAACGACGCTGAACGCATTGCTATCGATACGGAAGCCACGAATCCGAACGGTCCTGCCGAGACATCTCGGGGGAAAAGCTGTTGTTTACGGTAACGTTGAACCCGCTACCTCACTCCTCCGAACCTGCTCCCTTTCGCGTTCCGAACTCCATAGATCATTAGGCGCCGCGCGTTATTATTGACATAAAAATCACGGTGTATAGGGTATATATACTAGTTGATAATTAAATCTTCGTAAGCTTACACTTGAGTTCGTGTTCGGTCTGTCGTACGGTACCCTCCGCCCCACGCGGCAATGTAACAAGGAGTAATGAGATAAAGACGTTAGGGATCATCTCAAAATTGGTTGAAGCTGAAAAAGACGAAAGGATTTCGTCTGGGGGGGGGGGTCTGCATTTTGGGGCCTGTCATTTCGTCTTTTTACATTCTTTGGCCTCATCGTTGTTGGGGCCATGCCGTGGACAATATATTAAGACTGTACATTGCATTGCAGACTACCTACATTGTATCTTTTATTTGAAAAGAGACTAATAACGCTGAAAAATAAATATGAAGCCAGACATTTGATTTTTTTCGTCTTTTGAGAGGGGGAGGGGGTTCAGGGAGAGACTAAATCATTTCGTCTTATTCAGCTTCAGTCAATTTTGAGATGATCCCTTACCATTATCACCATCCCATTTCTTCATTTTAAGGAAGAAAGCAGCGAAAAATACAGAAATTTTCATCTGCTACAAGATGATGTAAATTTTAATGCCATGCGACCGGAACAAAATGGTTGTTTTCACGCCAGAAATAAATGGAAATAACGTTAGAAAAAAGAAACTTCGGTCGCACCGCTTGCAGCGCCACGTCGTGACGTTAGTTCCTCCGGTTCCCCATTGGTTTCACGCTTTAAGCCCCGTTTTCACAACAGTGGATTCCGCCGTGGTTTGCGGCGAGCGGTGTAGTTTTCATAGGGTTTTGACAATCCTTCGATGGTGTAACAAATCATGGCTTGGTATTTGTCCAAGTGCCTGCGAACACCGCTCCGCTCGCCAGTCTCGCACCGCCAGCCTCTGATCTCGCTCCGCTTCCTACGCTTGGATCAGAGTCTGGCCCCAGACGCATCCATTATTCTAACGGTTCCACAGGTGGCGCTCACACACAGACGTTGATTCAAACGCGCCATAAGTATTTCTTAACGAACCGCGATAATATACAGGAAGTCAACTTCCAGATTTTGCAAATTTTCGACCCCAACCGGGGTCTTCTTCAGGCTGGCACTTAACAGTACAAGACTCTAGAATAGACTCTGGAATAGACTTGAGTCTATTCTAGAGTCTTGTACTGTTAAGTGCCAGCCTGAAGAAGACCCCGGTTGGGGTCGAAAATTTGCAAAATCTGGAAGTTGACTTCCTGTATATTATCACGTTGTGTGTCAATTTTAGTGCTATTTCTTTCTTTGGATCTTAACGAACCGCAATATAAAACTGAAACAATGTCTCAAATTAGTCTGATCGAGCTTTCTGACACATATTATTTACATCTTAATCATTTTCTGTATTTTTATCACCGTTCCTGCGACATAATATAGGAGCTGAATCGATGCTCTGACTTAACGCATAGCTCTGTATAAATTTACATCCGGGTATGCATGTCCAGGATCGGGTCGTGGGTACCCGGATGTCGTTACAAAAATACTTCGATAGGGGCCAGACACTCCGGTTGTCTGCTGCGCGAGACTAACCGAGGGTCTGGCTGAGCGAGACTATCCGATCGCCGGAAACCACGGCGGAATCCGCTGTAATTGAGGTGGGATGGGTTAAGCCTGCAGATGTTGAGGTTCAAGTTTGAAGATGGAAGCTTTTTGAGTTCTTAAATAATGTATCTTTGCTATCTTTGCTTTCAAGACATGTAAACAAAAAAGAGCCATGTGGCATTAAAAACGCTGACTTTGGAACCGAACCATAAATTCTGAACATTTCTTACCAGATGTTGAATTTCTGATGTAATCCACGTCCGCTCTGGTGGGTGCACACGTGCCCGACATCATTGAGATTAGTCCATAGGCGTTCGGAGAAAGGTCGAGGAGGTAATCTCCTCCCAGATCCGTAAAAAACCTTGTATCATCTGGAAAAGACGCACACAGGAATGAACACATCGTAAGTTCTTTTGAATAGAAACTATTAAAGTGCCACTAAATGCGTGAGGAATGTCTCAGTATCTATACCCTGGCGGCGGAATCGGGAACCAACGTTCCTGGTGCCCTGTCCAACCCATACAAAGCCAGTGGGTGTACCTAGCCGAGAGTGATACTACACAGAAAAAAGAAATCAAATCGAATGCAGACTCAAAGTCTCACTATGGGGACAAATAATGGTTCGAAATACCTTTTGTCGCAAAATGAAACGGAAAATAGTTTGGGCCGAGAGACTGACATCTCGTTCCGAGAGAAAATATTTCGAATTGGGATAATGACAGTCTCGATCTGAGAGAAAATATTTTGGTCCGAGATCCTGACACTCTCATTCTGAGATCACTCAACTCAGAATGAGATGTCATTGTCTCGGGCCGAAATATTTTCTGTTTCATTTTGAGTCGAAAAGTACTATTTCGAACCATTTTGTCCCTATAGTGAGATCTGAGTCTCCACTCGAGTTGATTTCTTTTTCCTGTGTAGGTCGAAATCTTCTTTGTCGAATTTGGTGAAGTGTAGAATAAGACCAAGGCGAAGTGCATTGTAGGGCTCTATATACCTACCTAAAATGCATTGCCACGGTTTTCCAAATTCCCCTGCGAGTGGATACGCATAGCACTCCTCAATAGTTCGGTTGTCTCCTTCTCTTTTGTACTTCGCGTGTACTGTCAATTTCCCGTTTTTCTAAAGATCGGATATACAAAAATACATCAGGGACCGATTTCACAAAGGATGTTTAAGACTTAGACGCGTGTAACTTCATCAAATGCAATGGTGGAAGTGCGTGCATTTAGTGACGTTACACGTCTAAGTCTTAAACACCCTTTGTGAAATCGGCCCCAGATATCACATTATCATAATCGAATTAGCCATTACTTCCGTTAAAACACCCGTGTAATAATTTTCACCTGTACCCTAGTTTGCCGGTGATGCATACCGCGGATAATTTCTGCGATCTCGAGAATGGTCTATTGGTGAGCACACCAATAGACCATTGTCATGATCAATTTGGAGAAACCTTATCATTCAGTGAGTCAATAGAGATGTTGCCAACAAAGATGGCGGTCTAACAGTTCTCACCATATGACGTCATAAACTTAATACCATTCAGTGGTGTCTGGCACGCTAAAGCCTAGGTCACAAATGCACCGGGCCCGTACGATTTTCCCCACCCAGAGTTATCGGGACCAGACGATAGGCCCATGATAATTCTGTTGATGGTATGAGTATTGAAGTAAGGGAAGGAGGCAAGAAATGTATTGTTGACGTTATTAGGCTACTAAAAGGAAAAACGCTGTATTGTATGAATTGCATGCAAAATGGAGCTGTCGCTGCAGTGCAGCTGTTGCCTGTAATCACAACTCGCTGCCGTCCAAAGGGAACTTTTGTACAGAAGTACAAAGTTTCTTTGTACGCCAGCGAGTTGCGATTACAGACAACCGCTGCTATTTAATCCTCGCAGTAGACGTTGGCTTATCAGTGTGTCATTTTCATGTGTTTATAATTATTTTCACTGTGTGCCACTTCTGTTCTGACATGTGACATGTCTGACCATGCTGATCCATGTGATCAGGGATTCTAAAGTTCTACCAATTTGTTAAATCATGCCAAACTTGAGAGATTGGCTGACTTTATTGGAATGACGTCACTGATATTGTACACGTCATAGAAATGTGAGTTCTGTGCATTCTCCAGGGCAAAGAGCGGTGGTATTGGAGAGTGTACACAACTTTCGTGACGTTGCATTTCGTGCGTATCGATTTTTCATCGCTTTTTTCACAAATATTCCAACTTTTTTTCTCAGAACAACGTCGCCGATCCTATTCTATGAAAATGAACTTTGTTTTGACTGCAAACAATACACATAAAGAAGCTCCCTTTGTTGATTTCTGGGCCTCAATCAGGTCCAATGCCTCCAGCATAATCATGCGTTTAGGACTAAGCCACGTGACCTCACGATCCGCAATAGACCTCGAATGAATATCCCGCCTAGCGGCGGGTCCCGGGATCACTGCGTCCAGCGGCTTGCTGTGGATTTTAGAGACTGAAACTCGGATAGGCGATATCCTGCCGGAATGGCCTCAACCGATAAGCGGAAATTAAACTGGATCAAACTGGGTATCGTAGAAATTGGTCAAAATGTCTGTTTTTACTCGCCGTACGGGCCCCGGACGGGGACTTAACCCTTTCGGTCCTAACTAAAAGAGAAAAGTGTCCGGTCCTAACTAAAAGTGAAAACGTAACATGAATTTCTGAGTGATGTCATGTCCCTAGCTCCCAAATATACGCAACCAAAACTGGTAACAAGACACTCATTCTGGAGGCAAAGGAATGCCCCCCCCCCCCATGCAGGTTTGCTTCTTCCAAAATGTCTGTGAGAGAAACAGGCCAGAGCCGAAGATGCAAGTTGTGAGGAAATTCTCTCGTTCGGCCTACGTTTTCGTCAGGTGGCCAATATTTAAACGTCTATATCTCCAAAACCGTTGCTCGTACGCGTCTGAAACTTGGTCAAAATAAAGCTACTTTTTTCTCCTCTTTCTTTTGGCGCTTGTTGCGTCGTCGTAGTTGCTTCTATTCCGGAGATATAGCCATTTTGTCACAAGTCAGATTTGCACTTTGGAGTCTGTCAATCTAGACCCCGGGACAACCGTTGAAACGTAATTTTAGCCAGGTTTCTTCAACCAGAGCACAGTCGCGTATTCGGGGTGGGGGTGGGGGTTAGTCTCGCATTAAAAAATATGCATAGCAGACATCAATCTGTCTACTGGTTACGATTCTAGGTCAATTTGAATATGCCAGGGTGTGTGGTACAGGCCACTCTCGACCAAAGTGGAGACTTGGCGCGAAGGGGTTAAACGCTGGCTTCTCGCAGTATCACTACTGAACAACGCTGCTTGGGTAGTTATTAAGTACGGAACGGAACGGAACGGAATCGTGGTTGCAAACGGAATGTAAAATACGGACTGACCCTGAAACTGGAACGGAAAAAAGTTAATCTTCATTGCACTTCAAATGGACAGTGCCGTGCTGTTATGTCGGTTCGTTCTATCATGTTTGTGGTGCGCTCAACTCTAAGGTCTTGCCAATATCGCTGTTGGTGTAGTGCTTTAGTCGTTGGTTCGATTCTATACTGGCCGTGATGTTTATTGGGATGGGGTAGGCTTTCCCCACCAGAGTGATCGCCAACACCCAAGAATCAAATCAACCACTGATTAAGCAATACACCATCCCAATGGCAAAAAGGAACTCCATATTAACCCCAATATAGAATCGAACCCACCACAAAAGCACTTCCCCAACAAAGTAAACGGCACGACCCAAGAATCGAGCTTAATACCAACATGACAGAACGAACCCAACATCACAACACAGCGCTATTCACCAGATTAGCTCTGTTCCGTTCCAGTTTACAGGTCGGTCCGTCTTTTTTTATATTCCGTTTGCAACCACGATTCCGTTCCGTACTTAATAACTACCCACGCTGCTTACCTTGTCAAGCTCGATGAGCATTTTCGCCAGCAGGAAATCTGAACCCTTGTGGATCGTTAAGTAAAATTTCTGCTCCGCGAAATCAAAAGATCCGCTGAAATGAACAATTCGGTTTTGCCGATAATAATAGTGAGGTTTCGCAAATCTGACGAAACACGAAGTACGAAATACGAAAATGGACTTCACTTCCATGACGTAATGTATTTCAGGAGATGGTTGGTACCACAAATATTGCCTGGTGAAAGAGCGTCTTTTAGCGTGTTACGTTAAACTGAAGAGTTATGGTGTATATTAAACTTTGAAATTTATCTTTCGTTTCCACTTGATAGATACGAAGTGGAAATTTATAAATTCAAGATACGCCGTAATTCTTTCGGTTTAACGTAATATGCTAAAAGACGCTCTTGCAGCAGGCGATATTTGTAGTACCAACATCTCCTGAAATACATTACGTCATGGAAATGAAGTCCAGTTTCGTTCTTCGTACTTCGTTTATGCGCCAGTTGACGCCGTACTCGGCGCTCGTGTGAGACGGGCTTAACATTCCTGTGTCTCAGTGTGGGGGGACAAAAGAAACTGTTGGAAAAATTCTAGACAAGCCTGCCTGATCGTTCAACATTTCCATTGTCCTCTTGGACTTAGACGCAGGATAGTTAGACACTGTGATTATCCTGCGGGTAAACACCTCTGGTGAAGCACCATACAGACATCAGACAATAGAGTTGTTGCTTATTCCCAACAGTCCGCGCCCCGAACTGTCCGCCTGAAACGTGACCACCACAAACACACTATAATTAAATAGCCAATAGTGGAAAACGGCTCCCAGCAACTCATAATTACCCCCGATTAACGCAATACCACAAATGAGCAGCATTAAACATGTAGGTAGTTCGATTCCAACCCACAACAGTGATTGTCAGCAATAAGTAGATACTAATCCTTGGTACAGTCCCAACTCAACTGTCCCGCTTGGACTGTCACAATAGACAGTTGAACAACAGTTCGTTCAACAGTCAGTGTACAGCAATGGCATTGACATTGAAAAGACCAAGACGCAAGAGGGATGCAGAAACCCCATGATTACATAGCGGAAGTGCCATCATTCAAATAATTCAAATCCTCGCGGCAGACGATTCGACGCGGAAAAATACTGCAAGAGCGATCGGGAACAGAGGAAATCGCCCGTCGCGTCGCACCGCAAGTGTGAACAGCTATAGGCTTAATCCATGTTCACACTGCAGGCGCAGTGCAATGCGATTTTTTTCGCGGCTGATTGTTCCCACTGTTAAGCCTATTTTAGTGTGCCGTTCGACGCGATGTGGTAAGAAGAGGTAGGACGCGACGAGCGATTTCCACCGCCCCTGATCGCTCCTGCAGTATTTTTCAGCGTCGAATCGCGTGCTGCCTGAGGATTTGGATGCTTTGAATGGTTAGATTTCTTTTCCGCTAATCATGACCACCGCGCCCCCAGTGTGAACAAGGCTTTACAGTACATTATAGATATCACCAAAGTTTTTCTTGCCTGGATATGACTGTCATTAAATGAACAATTGATTCTTCATCGGTGGGAAACACATTACATGTGACGAATACAAATGATTGTTTCTCTACACACCAGACAAAGAACTAAGCCATTCTCAAATAATCAGGGTTTGAGTGCGTACCGCTTATGAGTGATCAGATTTCGGTGAGTTGACTATTGACTACAGTTTCTTGTCACATTTCACGCGGACAGTCAGGGGGCGCGGACTGTTAGGAATAAGCAACAACAACTCTATTAGCAGTACTTCCACCTATCCAAAATCCCCGGGTTTTTTAGACCCGTGTCTTCCCCGGGCTTGAAAAAACCCACCTCGCGCTTACACCTATTTTCAATACATTACAATTGCATGCTGGCGAGCTCGCCGTGTCTAATAGACACGGGGTTTTTAAACACGGGTCTATTAGACACGGCAAAAAATAAGCGCAAGAACCGGGGTTTTCGATAGGTGGAAGTACTGCTTATAGTTTTCTTGGCCTTTAACCTGTGTAATGCAGAATTTGTACGCTGATTTGGCTAAACACCCTTAATCGCGCGATGATCACCCTTTTTGAATACGGCCCATATTTTTTGCTTTAAATACCCGGATATTGGTGAGGAACCTTAGCCTTTGAGAACGCCAACAGTTTACTAACCTTGCGTTTTGCGATTGGACGTACGAGCGTCTTCCATAGCGAGGTGAGATTCTCGTATAATTTATTCGGAGTGAGAAATCAAACGAAACCTTCTCTGGCACGCAACAAGGAGTTGCCATGCCAACAAGGACTGTCAGGCAGACGACGACGATGAAGGACTTCATGTCTCTGAAAGAATGACCAGCAGTTCAGTCGATCCGCAAAGGTCCAGCGCACACCATCTTGGTGTCAATAGCCAATTTTCTTCGGTGGCGATCAGGTTTACATGCTGGCCATAGCATTTGGTATACATTGATTTCACCAATTTGACTGTCATCCTAACCCAGACCAATTTACCTGTAACCCGCACTTGATATATACCAGCCTTATTTTAACCAACATCTGCCGGCCCAACTCCTTCAAATAAACCATGTACCTGTCTGTGTATTTGGACAAGGCTGAATAGATGCAAAACGCAGGGACCCAGACATTGCGAAAGAAGGCCTCAAAACCGTCACCAGGCCCAAACCTACACGGTTAGCATCAGGCCTACGTGATGGTTGAACTTTTTTTTATTTGTTGGATTACGAAACTTCCAATCCAAAACATATGTGCGGGTGGGCAGAAAAAAAAATAAATAAAAATAACTATGTTTGTGTTTTCACGTTTCAACAAAATACTACAGCTCAAGATGATATTGGGGAAAATAAAAAAAGTCACCAATTTTCAAATTTGGATGTTCTGCGATGCGATTTCCCAGCATTTGAGGATATATTTTAGCATTCTGACAAACGCATCTGATGAGCATTTTTGCCGACGCAACCTTTATTTTCGTTACCTTTTCCTTCGTACATTTGATCACGCGGAATTTATTGCCGGCGGGGAAAAACACTCGTCAAAAACGGCCTTGGCTTTTTTCACTTTTGGGAAAATCACCATGGTTGGCGGATTCGTAACCCAACGAATAAAAAAAGTGTGGCCTAATACATGTATGCGTTTTTACCGTCCCTGTCAATTTGCCTTCAACCATCGTGGTCATGGTAGTTTTGCATGCGGCAGTGACAGCATATCGGGACCCAGTCGCTGTGTCGCTCCGGCCGCCGCGCTACACTTCACAAACGACTGGGAAAGCAAGCTGCAAAATCAGCGGCTAGCGTACCGACAACAACAACGCCCATCTCGACAAATGAAATTGCCCGAAAGCAATCTACTAGGGAAAATCTGTCCCACTTTTTTAATTGGTTGTTATTTCTCTGGATGGTGTAATTTACCAGAGCCTCTCGCCCGTCCAGTAACTTTTCAACGTCACTAGCAGGATATTGATAAATCCGTAAGTACTGCTTATCGCACCTAAGTATCGAACTTAGGTACCACGATACCGTCCTTGACGTCGAAGACAGTTCCGATAATCAGCTGAGTTGGGATCTTGCAACGAGCAGCCGACGGCCGTTCAAGACGCAGTTTCTGATTGGCTGAACTCATTCATATCCGTTGTTGTTGTCGGTACGCTAGGCGATGATTTTGCAGCTTGCTTTCCCAGTCGTTTGTGGAGTGTAGCGCGGCGGCGGGAGGTCGCCGACACAACGACTGGGTCCCGAGTCTATGACAGCAATGCTTGGTTTCAATTCACGGCGATAAACACGGTTGATCACCGACAAAAGAGCAAATAATGGAGTGGAGCGAAATGACTTACCAAAATATATCTCGCCCAATATCGTGTCCCGATACCACTGCAACATGTCTGGCATAGGATACCCGGTATCCGATCCTATATAGCATCTTTCTACGATTTAATTACGATAATTTGTTTGGCAGGTAATTTGTGATCAAGATGTCCGGTATTTGCGTTTGTCCCCAATAATTTGAAGGTCTTTCCAATTAGTTGACAATCATTGCAAGGACAAGTATTAATCATTGTTATTCCTTGCTCCTGATTCCATTTTTCATCGATGATTGGTTAAATGACAGGATGAAAATAGAGCCCTATAACTGCGCTTCCATAAAGGGCGGTTTACACTAGGTTGCACCAAGTTGCAAGTTGCAGCAACTTGCAACTTGTTGCAAACTACCTGGGACGATTAAAGGGCGGTTTACACTAGGTTGCACCAAGTTGCAAGTTGCTGCAATCTGCAACTTGTTGCAGTCTTCCTGTGACGTTTACACATTGCAACATCCAGCGCGATAAGTTGCAGAAGTTCGCAACAAGTTACAGGAATTTTGGCGGGAATCCTTTGTTCGGCAGCCATTTTGGCTTTAGTAGGCGTCACATGATTTTTTGCTGTATTCTCATTGGCCAGCGACGTGCAACTTGTTGCAACTTCACCAGAAAATAGGATATGGATCCTAAATTTGCAACAAGTATGCCCGTTTACACATGCAACTTTGATGAAATTGTTGGTCTCATCAGGTTTATGCAACAAGTTGCATTAAGTTGCATATGAAAAGTTGCATGTGTAAACGGCCCTTTACACATAGAAAAATCGATGCAATATGCAGCGTGATCGAGTTGCAACAAGTTGCGTGCCCGTTTACACATGCAACTTTTATGAAACTTTTTCGTCTCACCAGGTTTATGCAACAAGTTGCATGAAGTTGCATATGAAAAGTTGCATATGAAGTTGCATGTGTAAATGGGCCCTTACGGCTTTTATATCCATAGAAAATGAGTGTGACACCTTATTGAAGATCAACTGTTTATTGGTCCGAGGACACGATACAAGCTTTCGACACTTAATGTGTGTCTTCACCAGGTATGAAAACTTTTAGAAATGGCATGATACAGAGTAGCAAATGTAGAGGAATTATAAACATGCGAATTCAAAAAGAGGTGTGTGCTGAGGAGGTTGCAGTAATCACAAGTCATAATCAAAAGGAATCCACTGACTCGGTTCAGTCCATTGTTTAAACAGCCAAATGTATCAATACAAAGGCGTATCTGTGAACAGAAACTTATTGGCAAGCCATTTGTTCATTTAATCAAATAACAAAAAAAATGGTTTTTAAAAAAATGTTTTTTTAAACTAGTTTTAGAAAAACAACTTCTTTTCTGCAAAATGGGAAAAAACAAGTTTCTTTTTTTAAAAACTTGGTTTTTTCCAGATTCTGTAAAAAAACAAGATTTTTTTTCAAAATAAACGTATTTTTTTAAATAAAAAACAAGAAAACCAGTCCTGGTTTATTTGATTAAAAGAACAAACGGCATGCCATAGATTCCTAGCTTTAGGTGAGTACATAGAGTTACACAGTCTTGTGTTCTATACATGTAGGTTACAATGCCGATGTAGGTTCTCAACTAGGCCTACCTACTAGCAAATTATGCCCTGTAATGCGCATCCCCTTTTTCTCTTTTTCTCCTCGCTCCCACCATCACCATCATTGTCACTCTCATCACTCTCTGGGGACGCTTCTTCCTCCGACTCTTCAGAAACTGATTCGGCGGCTGGACCACGATTATTGGTACCAAGGACCATACGCCTGAAGTCGGCCGGAGTAGGAATCTGAAATCATGGGACAAACTTCATAAGAATCAGACGTGCAGCACATGCGTGTGTGTGGGGGGGGGGTCAGTGTTCTCCACGGGTTTTGGTCTTGAGAGGGGCGGCGGTGGGCGTGTTGCCGAAGGGGGGTCTGGGAGCCCTCCCTGCACATATTGTGGCTATTTGACCTAGAATCTTTTTGGGAACATTTCAATTTAACATTTGTCATTTGTTCTTCTTTACGTTCACCCAGGTGAGCACATGGTCCATGGACCATTTCATTTTAACAGTGTCGGCGGCGAAAGAAGCCAAGGCTTTGTGCGAGTGTAGTCGGAGGGCGTAGCGATGCCACAACCTAGGTAACGAAGATTTTGGAACTACTCTGTTGTATTCAATCGGCAAGGCAAAGGCTGAGGAAGAGGACATAAACAAGACCTGGCCAGCGGGAACTTTTCTTGTCTCTGCTTTGCATGGTGGCTTGAAAACACTGTCGTCGACAATTTTGCTCTCAACATTGGTGAGTTCCAACTGAAGACCAATCGTTGTGAAGGCTGAAATAGAATGAACTAACTTTAATCTATATTATAATTGACGGTGGCACTTTAAGTTTGACCGCTAACTCCTCCGTGGTTTTTGATCGAAATGCCACCGTTTTCACAGGAAATGTTGAGAATGATATGGGAGTGGTCCTTAAGTGGGTGCCATTTTATTTTTTACCCCTTAGCGAAAAAAAATGCATGAAGAAACTTCCAATGATTTGCAATGCCCACTTGCCTGGTTCCGCTGGCCACTGTTTAGATGGCGTTGCGTGTAAACGGTGGCCAGCGGAACCAGGCTACTATGCCCACCAATATTTTCTTCAACCATGCAGGGTGATTAGAAAACAGGAACTTCAACACATAAAACTGCTGCCACCTGCTTCCCATAGACCTAGATTATTGCCCAAGGTGTTGGCCCCTCCAAACATATTCTCCCCATGCAGACGCCCAGCAAAATGCCATCCTCTGGCCACATGCGTCCTCTGAATATGTGCTCGCCACGGGTATCAATCATGCTAGTGTGACGTAAACGATACAATTTGTCAGTTGACATCCTACTGTGGCAGAATCTGGTGATGAAGATCAAGAAGTCCTTCTCTAAAGGATGTAACTAAAGTTAGTTACATCCTTTGTGGTCAGGTTGAGCAACCCTGCAGTTATTAAACCCTTTTCTTTCAGCTAAATTAGTTTCTCCTTAATTACATCCACTCATTAAATTAGGTCCAGCAACCATCCGTGGGGCTTGGACACTATTCTTTCCTTAATTGCTTACTCATCCTGTCTACACAGGTTATGTAGTTCTACATTCGGGTTTCAGCTCAGTCTTCTCTAGAGTTTCAGATTGTAAAGTTCCACTTGAAAAAGACCCCGGTTGGGGTCGAAAATTCGTGAATTCTGGAGATTGACTTCTTGCTTATTATCATTTGGTGTGTCAATTTTGTGCTTTTCTGTATCTTGGATATTCATCTTATTCTGACGCAATACTCTGTTTTTTGTGTAGGTGCTATTCTATAGCTGCACTCCTCTTCATTCCATGCATTGGTCATACATTATCTTCGTGATTATCTTCGTGTCACTCTTGCTCATTTTAAATTACACATGTCATAAGTTATAAAAGTCCTTTTCTTTCAGCCTAATTAATTTTCTACTAATTACACAGACTCCCTTTTTGATTAGGTCTAGCAACCAATTTTGGGGGCTTGGCCTCTATTCATTCCTTAATTGCTGACACCTCCTGTTTGTACAGGGTATTTCAGATCTACATTTGGGATTCAGCTCAGTCTCTTCTGAAATCTAGTGTGGAAAAGTGCGATCCTGAAGAAGACCCCGGTTGGGATCCAAAATTTGCGAATTTCTGGAAGTTGACTCCCTGTTCATTACTATACGTTGTGTTGACTTTTGTGCGTCTTCTCTCTTTGAATGTTTTCATTATGTTATTTTGGACTTTTGGGACATGCCAAACCACCATAATGAGTACTTCTGGAATCAACAGAATTTCTAGAGAGGCATGCCACCGTCAAATTACTCATAAAAAAAGAAAGCCTGGACATAAACAAACAAAATGTAAATAAACAATGAATTTCGTGGCCCGCGAAAATATAATGTATCACGGGTATTTTCGCGGGCCACGAAATTCATTGTTTATTTACATCTTGTTTGTTTATGTCCAGGCTTTCTTTGTCTTATGAGTAATTTGTTGGTAGCATGCCTCTCTAGAAATTCTGTTGCTGTCATGTGGTTTGAGTAAATCTGTGACGTCATTGTGACGTCATCAGATCATAAGTTTGAAATTAAATCTAAATTTACAAACAAACTGCTGAGCGAAGTGACTAATTGCGCCATCGATACATCATTTCCAGTCCTCCTTAAAGCTGAACTGCATGCATAAAACCAGGGCCTCTCACGTTTTAAAAAATTTACCCGCGCCACAGCGCGGGCAGTAACTGAAATAACCTGGGACATTCGCCATGTTTTAGTGGGACTCCAAACATGATAGAGTACCCAAGCATGTAGGTGGCAGCACCTTATTTGCGCCCTGACCATCAACAAGTGGAAGTCACGCTGTATGTACATGTGCATGTAGGCCTACATACCAGAAGCCCATGTAGGCCCTGAACTGAGTCCTTTTCACAAAGACCACACAGGGATGTGTTTGCGTAACATTAGAAATAGGTGACGTCAATGCTGAATAGTAATGCTCTGTTTCCAAATTATTAGACAGGTGTGAAAGGAATCCAAGTCCCCCTGGAATCGAAGTCAGGTGTGATAAAATCTGATGTATCCGTCTTCCTGATGTCCCCATGAATTATTTGTCATAGAATTAAGGATCTTCGTCTGTCTATAGAGTCCAATTCAATGGTGCTGCTTAATCCGTAAATGTGTTGTTGGGGGACATCACATATCGGGGGCCATTAGATTCTATTACACCGGTCTTATTGTTCAGCGAGGGATTAGAATATATGGCTAGAGAGACCATGACCATTCAAATATAACCTTTACAATAGCGGGCTACTTGAAAATTATGATACTGTCTGTACTATTCCAAACTGTTATGTATGTTCCCTTGCCGACCATTAACTCGCTTGCCTTTTTCTCTTGTATGTGTCAAAATAGCTGCAAGCCACTTTATAACCTTTCAACCCTCACATTGCTGTCATTTAATTTTGATTTAAACTAATTATTTATTCGTGTACTCTATCTTTTTGGTGGCCTGCGCACCAGCGGTCTTTCTGGCCTTGCGCATGTCTCCTGACCTATGCTGTTTTATTTTGTGTACAATTATTTGTATGTAATTACCCTGTGTCTCTTGTCTCCATTATGTTTGCACAATTATTTTTTATGTTATTTACTTAATTTGGTCAAATAAAGCACATATCTATCTATCTATCTATCTTTGGAGGATCTGCATTCCTAGGACGCTGATTCCGGTCACACCTATCACCAGGTGACAGGAATCAGGTCCTGTGACACCTGTGGTGTAACATTATTGTTTGTGTTCAACCTATTACAGTCGGCTGACCAAGGTCGGCGAAGTGCGATTGGCCTAAAGACTTCAGCAGATAATGGAATTTTCCGCACAACCTTCACCCGTTTACAATTTTGTTTTACTGGCCTACACCAGAATGTATGTTATCATGAAAATTGCCCGTTTGTGCAATTGTGTCGGAATCATCTTTTAAACATTACTCTCCGATAATGGCAGTGGATTACAACTACCGGTATGGGTTTTGATAGTACATAATAGCGTAAACCTTTGAAGTGCAGTTTCGCCTTAACCGTTGGTCTTATCATCACTAAATTTTTATAGTAGGTACAGTCTTGTTAAAAAGTAAAAAGACAGCTAATATCTCAGCAAGTATCGAAGGTTTCAACCTCGACTTGTGTTATGTTATGCCCTATAATGTTGTTAAAAGGGTCACATACAAAATTGAGGGTTTGTGACAAAATATCACGAAAATATCATGAAAATATCAATCTCAAAAAGCCTCATTTTTCAAAATTCGTAATTTTCAATTTAAAAACAGCGTGATATCATTCCCCAGTCGATCCTATGAATTCTTGTGAAGAAACTTTTTAAAAATCGTTTCTCATTTTCCAGATATGTCAAAATATCATCAGTTTTTATGAATTTGGTATTTTGCAAAATTCGATAGTTTCCATATTTTTCCCTCGTCAACAGTCACTTATCATGATAACATAATAGTTCATGCTGATTATTCCACCATTTTTACACCAATAGATGGGGAATTTAACGAAAGTCTCAAAATGCCCCAAAAATATGGCATATTTTTCTGATGATATTTTGATATATCTTGAAAACGACAAGAGATTTTTCGAAACGTTTTTCACAGAATTTCTTAGAAATCATCAGGGAATAATATCACGCTAATTTTGAAATGAAAATTGATGATTCTATAAATTGTATTTTTTCTTCATATTTTGAAATTCTAATATTTTCATGATAATTTGCCACAAATCCTAAATTTGGTATGTCATCATTTAGGCAACATATTTTTGTGTATAAAAATGGCAATCTTGCCCATAAATGACCATTGGCATCTCGGCAGAATAGAAAACATCGCTGTCTTTTTATTTTTTAACAAGACTGTACATCTGATGAGGATACATGACATATCACCCGGGTTTTTGATTTGACGTAATTTTCAAGGTCACAGAGGTGAAAGTTAGACATTTTATTGTTCGGCGGCACGTTTCATGGCTATTTGTCCTGGATTGTTCAAATTAGGTATAATGATGTTTCTAGGTGCCCTCTATGTGTGTGGCGAATTTCGGTCCGATCAGATTTCAAATATGGCCACCAGGTGGCTATCTTGGAAATTGGGTGTTGGCCCATAGCTCGCAAACTACAGGAGCTAAAATGTTCTGAACTTGAACAAGTACGTATCTTTGTAGCCTTCGTGTGTTCATGTCTACACTTGAACACGCAATTGTCACCTGTTCTTCTGGCACATTCACCCACACACAGGTGAGCACATGGTCCATGTACGTTTCATTTTATTGTATTCGTTCACCTAGGGTTGTCATTTTGCCCTTAGGAATGATGTTTATAGTAATTTGGCCTCTCAGCTTTGCCAAGCGTATGTGACCGGAACTTTCTCCCGCATCTGTACGGCAATATTGATTGCCAAAATAGCAATGTAAAATCTAAAAAACCCATAAGAACAGAGACAGACATATAAAATGACAGATTCGTGATTTTATTCTTATTACAGATGACCAAAGGAGTAAATAAGTCATTAAAATCTGGGACATAACACACAGCTTTGGGCCAAGGCCGATCTGTATAATGGATTTTGGTTAGCTGAGTGTCCGCAAGGTGACGCTGTTAACCAAACAAGAATATGGACTGTCTTTGAGAAAACGTTAGTGCCTGATGCCTTTGATAAACTAGGCCACTGAATTTTGGTGAAAATTTCATAACAGGCATCTTATATGTCTAGGTCCAATGGAAATACCTAGTAAGTCACATTTTTGGAAGCCAAATTCGTACTTACTAGGTATTGTTTCATAATAAACAGTTTTTAGCTCAGCTGACCAAAGGTCAGCGGAGCTAGTCAAATAGGTATTCAGTGGTGTCAGTCCAGCAGTCCATCCACCCGTCACTCCATCNTTAACCCCTTCCCACTCTATTCACTATATTTCAGGTCGATCCTGGTTGCCGAAGCACCCCAGATCGCTGATGCTGCTGTTGCTAAAGAGAGGAACAAGGAAGTGTCTTGAATTTGAAGAACTCACTCTCAGCCGACACACCATAGGAATGGCAATTCGGGATCAACTGTCGAAATCATAGAACAGCGAACTCTTCGCCACAGCAGGCAAATGAATTATTCTCTTACACATATATGCAAACCGTAGGCTTTCCAAAATAAATGTGATTCATTCTTGGCAAAATTGTATTGGACCGAGTCTCTAATCATAATTAGCAGACTTTATCCCATCCAAACATGCACACTTGGTGAATAAAATTTGACATCATCCACGATCCATCCTAAGACTGCAGTACCTCTTATGCCTTAGCCTATCAAATTGGCATCAAATGTCAGCTGAGCGCCAGGCCCATGGGCCTCTTGTTGTTTGCAAAATGTTCACCAAAGCCTCGGAAAGACAGTGGTGCACTTGGTTTTTACTTCTAAGTCATCAGAATTGTGACTTACTACGTTTTTACCTTTGCAAATTCATCATGAAATCAGAGGTAAAACATAGCAAATTGCATTTAATCCTGTTGTATGACATATTTTTAATAGGAGTGTTTCCACAACAAAACTCTTCCAAGTTGCCATTCCACATAAACCCGTTTTTCTCGAAAACAACAAAATGTGACATACATGTACTAGGTATTTCCATTGGACGCTAGATGTATACTCGTTGTATGTATACTGCACGTCACATTGGCTGGTATTCATAAAAGCTAGCAAATGCTGTTGCTTATGATTTGCGCAGCAATGTCCAATGTAAATGTGCTACAAAAACTTGCAGTAAAAGCATTTCTATCTTTTATAAATACCAGCCACTATATTCAGTCTTGAATATAGTTACTACATGTACAGTATGGTTTACGGCTATCTAGCACTTTTTGCCTTCCAAGGCGCATCCTCTTTTTTTCTTTTTCTTATCGCTGTCATCCCCATCCTCACCACTTTCTGGGGCGGCCTCCTCCGCCGACTCATCAGAAACTGAATCAGTACGATCTCCGGGGTCTCCCATAATCTCACGCACCATATCTTTTGGGAGTTGGAATGTGAATCTGAGAAAAATGGAGAACTTGAAAATCAGACGATTAAAAGTCTTACATCTTTATTTTACTCGGAGTCCTAAAGGCGAGATAGCTTCTATAACCATCTCTAAGAACAGGTGGGAGATTTTAGATTTCAATGTGTTCTTTGGATTTTATAATATAACATAGATATGAAATAAGAAACGGGCTTCTAAGGTGAAAGTCATCACGTCTTTCTTCCAGATTCGAACCCACGGACACTAGCATGAGGCATCAATCGCCAGCACTAAGGGACAGCACGCCTCAAACCACTAGGCCAAATCCCCATCTTAAACAAGATAGTTCAATGGCCCATGTTAAAGGAGGCGTCCATCAGTACCCTGCGAGTAGCCCAAATAATCTCCGAACCCAAACAGTTTTATGTTATACAAGGGGTCACATTAAAGGAGATACAAATAATAGATATGAAATAAGAAACGGGCTTCTAAGGTGAAAGTCATCACGTCTTTCTTCCAGATTCGAACCCACGGACCCTAGCATGAGGCATCAATCGCCAGCACTAAGGGACAGCACGCCTCAAACCACTAGGCCAAATCCCCATCTTAAACAAGATAGTTCAATGGCCCATGTTAAAGGAGGCGTCCATCAGTACCCTGCGAGTAGCCCAAATAATCTCCGAACCCAAACAGTTTTATGTTATACAAGGGGTCACATTAAAGGAGATACAAATAATAGATATGAAATAAGAAACGGGTTTCTAAGGTGAAAGTCATCACGTCTTTCTTCCAGATTCGAACGCACGGACCCTAGCATGAGGCATCAATCGCCAGCACTAAGGGACAGCACGCCTCAAACCACTAGGCCAAATCCCCATCTTCAAAAAAGATAGTTCAATGGCCCATGTTAAAGGAGGCGTCCATCAGTACCCTGCGAGTAGCCCAAATAATCTCCGAACCCAAACAGTTTTATGTTATACAAGGGGTCACATTAAAGGAGATACAAATAATAGATATGAAATAAGAATCGGGTTTCTAAGGTGAAAGACATTGCTTCCTACCAGATTCGAACCCACGGACCCTAGCATGAGGCATCAATCGCCAGCACTAAGGGACAGCACGCCACAAACCACTAGGTCAAATCCCCATCTTAAAACAGATAGTTCAATGGCCCATGTTAAAGGAGGCGTCCGTCAGTACCCTGCGAGTAGCCCAAATAATATACGTATATATATGTCGTAAGGTATCTTGCAGCTAACCGACGTAACGGACGTAACGGTGACTTATAATAAATTACCCGCCCCTTTTCCACACGATTCGCTGTCCAGGCGATCACTCCTGTAATGACCAACAAAGTGGGCGAAACCATTTGTTTGATACCCCATTATTACATAGGGAAGGCAAATAGTCTTGCCGACAGGCATCAACCGTCATGCTTTGCGCGCCCCCGTGTGACAAATTAAGAAATGATGTTTGTTTTGTATCGGCATACATGTAGCTTAGCAAAAATCGATACTCATGAAACAAAAGTTGCAATATTAAGAAAGTGTCAAAATTTTACTCAATTAATTCCCTCCGCACAAAATCTCTTATTCTGCGACGAAGTGCTTCATCAGTGAGCCATCATAAATATCTCGCAATATCTGGGCAGGCAAGTCTCCTCGGACATGCGCAAGGACGCGATGGTAATTATCCCGGTGAATGTGCCAGGCATTTCTGATGGCGTCTTTTTCAGGCTGTGTCATTGGCCGTCTTACTCTTCTCTCAGCCGTTTTGATGAACATGCAGCAAACACATGTATACCATCTACATACGCTGAGAATGGTCATAAAACATGTTACGTAATCTCCCTGGCACCCCTATCGAGCTGATTGAGTAGCGCCATGCATGAATTAGATCTTGGCCAATAGACTGACAGACCTTATTACATTATGCCGAAGGCGTGGTGACGAAAATCATTCTCCAAGCGTGGGGTAGATTGGCGGTAGGGGCATTCATAGCGTAAGACTGTAGTATGGAGACATTTCGTTGGAGAATATCGTACTATACGTCGCCGCATAAGTAATTTTCGTCCGTTAGGTCGGTTAGCTGCAAGATACCTAATAGGTATCCTCCACCAGCCAACCTTAAAACCAACGTATACAGTACCGTGACCTAACACTCGCCAACCCAAAGACCGCTTAATGTACACGTCAATAGCACTTTTGCATATCACTATTTATCTATGCCTGGTAGAATGTCCATAAGTCGCGCTGTCTATTGGCTCTAAAAGTGAAGTCTTTGTTCGAGAAGACCGCCCATGCATGATAATAGGCCATCTGAGCATGGCACAGCCAGGATTCCCCGGTCCTGTCGTCAGCATGTCATTATCAATCATTGCGTAATATTTTAACCAGATTTCTGAAGTTGGCTATAAAATGCTTTGTCGAGGCCTACTGTCATAGTTGATTCTCAGTTCATGCTTGAACATGGAACACATCCTTAAGGGCTGGTTATTACACGCAGTGAAATTGATCATAGTCGGCGCAAAATCCGGACGGAGTATGAATCTGCCTTAAGCCGGTGACAGACTGGCGCGTACGCGGCGCGTCCTGCAGGCGTTCCACCAATCAGATTCTTCGGTAGGTGTTTTGGTCAGTGTTACGGCCTCACTGATTGGTTGAACGCTTCCCAACGCGCTGCTTCCGCGCCAGTCTGTCACCGCCTTTAGTTTAGTTGTCCAGCCGCAGAAATAAACCACCCTATTACCATGATTCGAGGGTACTATCTATTCATGCTATTACACAACGTTGTATGACCTCATTTCATGCAAACAAGACGTGGCGCACCGGAGGGCTTGGCCATTGAACAACTGATAGTGACCCTGCTGACCAATCGTGAAGCAGGATTTTAATGAGTTTGTAACCTATGTTTATAAGTGCCCATACGTCCGCACACTCGCCGTGCAGAGCTTGCATAATCCCATGTAATACACACTGTCGGTATAGACCAGGTGGACTCCTCCTTTGTAGAGTCCTCATAATCATAAGTCTTTAGGTCGGTTTTAACGTTGGCTCGTGGAGGATACCCAGTGTGGCTATTCAAATCTTGGGATACGCTGGGGAAGAAGTTCCGGCACGTCACACTCGAGCAGACGATGCATCAGAAAATCGTCGCTTACTCCTTCAGTTTAAAATGTTATGAACTTTAATAACCTCATATAACAATGTCGAGTTATGCCCCTTCCATTATGATTGCCTTTATCGCGAAATTATTGCGTATTCGAGTCTATTTCACACAAAATACACGCATAACCCCATGTTCACATGCATTTTGCCATTTTGCAAGTGTTCGCCGTGGATCAGGGACGGATTCCTTCAGCATGGCATCAACACGGTAAATTCTGATTATTTTTCAATCATTTCCATGCGTCGAAGTATGTCCAGTGTGGAGAAATATCAAGAAATGTACCCAGCTGGAGTACGCTGGGGCAGACCACCGAATTTTCATGGTGTACGCTGGGGCAGACGGTATTAGTATTGAATACTATTATACACCTGTGCATATCAGCGCCTCGCACGGTGCATAGTCACCGTGGCCGAGTGGCATAGCAACCTGCCCACAGAGCAGAAGGTCACGGGTTCGATACGCGGGGCGTATAAATTTTCTTTGCCTTGACTCAGTGTTTTTTTTTGTTCTTCTTTTACCTTTCTGTTTTTTTCATCGCGATCGCTAGGTATTGCGTGGTCGCCGTCGATTTTTCGTAGGGGTAGGCAGCCATCTCTGCGTTCACATATTCAGCCAAGCTTTTTCCCCGGCGTGAGATTCGTGTGCAGTGAGTTACTAGTTACAGTCATCACTTCCTCCACATTCCTCCCTTCTCCCCAACCATGCTTACTCGACATAGCGAATCCCTGTCGCCACCAGGCTTGTTCCAATTTTCACCGTTTCTGTTTGTGCGACCCTTGAATATGATCACTACGCCAGTGCTTCGAATATGCCTTCAATGACCAAACATTTCACCGTTTGAGTGAATTGCCTCTGCTTGCATGCGGCTTCCGTTTTGCTAGTGCATACTGAAGAGGAAAAAAGCCAGGAAGTTTCGACACATTCAGATCTGACCATATATCCTGCAGAGACCCCACTGCACCCCCACCCCGTCTCTTCACAGTCTAGACCGGATTGTATTCACCGCCGCTACTAGAAACGGGCAGAAATATGATTGACAGCTGTATTGGTGGAGTCTTCACTTGGAGGTACCTAATATCAATTTCAATTGAAAACACTGTACATCGTAACATGTCTCACATCTAGGGTGTACCAAACGTTGCTTGAAAATGGGTATAAATACATTTCCTGATTAAAGTTCATATTTTGACAGTCTTCCCCAGCGTACACCACTTTGGGTAGGCCTATCTGCCGCAGCGTACACCAGTGTGTCTGCCCCAGCGTATTTTCTCGGTACAGAATGCATGCTTTTTCATAAATGTGCCTGAATAAGTTATGACTTTTAATATTTTCATCTATTTGACGGTACAACCGCGAAGGAAATCCACAGAAATGGGACTGTGGCCAAAAAAACCACCTCGGCAGCTGAATTCCTCCCACCATGCATGAATGGCGACTCTCTTCAAACCAATGCATGTAAATTATGTACCTTATTGGAACGATTAACGTATGGTTTATCAATATGAGGTCACTGTCCTTGCAAACAGGGCCTACATAACAAAATGCAACTTGTCGTCTGCTCGAGTGTGACGTACCGGAACTTCTTCCCCAGCGTATCCCAAGATTTGAATAGCCACACTGATACCTAATAAGACTGAAGGGGTTATTGTCGACCTGGATGCACATAAAGTGTAACCAGGTTCGATCGTCATATGAAATTGTACCTTGGGTCCATTTTTTTGTT
Organism: Notospermus geniculatus; assembly: GCA_002633025.1. NCBI lineage: Eukaryota > Metazoa > Nemertea > Pilidiophora > Heteronemertea > Lineidae > Notospermus > Notospermus geniculatus. The sequence goes on along the minus strand of NMRB01001564.1, from coordinate 27,549 downwards.
ACAAACTGTGCCCAGGTTCTGATTAAAGGGCCGTGTGAAAGGAAAGAATGTCCCCAGGAAAACTGTCCCAGGAACAAAAGATCCTATTGTTACATTCTAATCTCCGGTGATTGGTTTCTATAGCCATGCACCTTAATCCGTCATTGAACAATAGAAGCGGACACTTTTTACAGGGGGACATTCTTTACTGTTACAGCGGCGCACACTTGCGATTTTTCGAGCGATTTTCAAGGCGGGCGGGTCTTGCGACCACAGCAGCGACTGAACATATTTTTAGTTTTTGTTGACTGTTTGCGACAAATGCTTCCTTGGAAGGTCAGTGATGTCGCGGATGAATGACATCACTGACCAACTCAAAGGTAATTATCGCATGCGACGTAGTAGTCGCATCGGTAGTCGTCGCCCCCATTTTAGTCGCACATGTGCGCCGCCCTTTAGAGACCTGAATTAGCGTATGCTGGTTCCACGATCCTCCGCCATGTAATACTGCTGCCATGTCACATGATCAGACACGCCCATCATGGCTATGCACACGAGACGCACATGCCTACTGCTGTCCGCTAGTTATGTTTTCGAAATAATACAAAAAACCGAACATGAAAATAAGAGATGACCATGATAGCTTGAAAACTTACAGACAACATTTCGGTGAAATCTGATTCTTGACATTGCCCAATAGGGGGCCAAAACCAAAATCACCTTAAGTGTCATTTGTCCCTACTAGGAGACGGATCTTCATCAAATTTTTATCATGGGTATATCTAATGAGGATACATATCATGATACCCCAGTTTTTAATGTGACCTACTTTTCAAGGTCACAGAGGTCAGAGTTCGTCTGAAGTTACGAAGTTGGCACTTGTTTTAATGGTTTCAGCTACATGTATTACTTTGAAACTTTGCTGCGCATATCTCTATGATACAGCAACTCACACACAAAATTTCGGCGAAATCTGATTGTTGACTTTGCCACTAGGGGGCCAAAATTGCAAACAAATATAAAGTGTTATTTATTTCGACTTCCTAACAAAGTGACAGATCTTCGTCAAATTTTTATCTAATGATGACATATGACATAATAGTTTATGGCAATTTGGCATGTTTATAAGATATGATATGATATGATATGATATTTATTAACAAAAAACCTTAGGCCTAGTTGGCCTGTGGTACATAGTACAATGAAAATGTGTCACATGGAGTGGAGAGTGGGTATAGGATGACGTCACTTAATTTAATAAATCTTTCCTCTGCTTAAAAACTAACCATTTATATTTGGCCGGATTTTGCAATTCCCTTCTATTTGTAGATTGTAACAATTGGATGAATTTATATACAGAGGGATGTTTCCAAAAATATGGCCGAATATACTTTTTACGAATGTGTCCATATGCTGGACAGACCAAACAAGTGTGAAATCCATCTTCAAGGTCGTTACATATGCATAATTGGCACTTCCTGTCCGGTACGGGAATGGCAGTAGGTTTATGCCCTTTATGGCTTAAGTGGGATTGCTGATGATTCCCACCACTGTGCTGTCAAGCCAAGCCGGCACACTGCCGTTGGCACTATATCTCAGTGTGCCATTCTGATGTCCGACGACTTCCTCCATAAACTATAGATTTTTGGACAGAAGAGACAGACGAGATAACTGGTCGAGATCAGCTTTATACATATAAACCTTCCTGAAAATCCCTATCTTACCTTTCCCTTTTTCTGGTGACCGTACAAAAATAATCAAATATCCGTCATGGTGATGAAAGATGTACGTATATCCAGAACGCAAATTAGTAGCTTGTGGATAAAAAGAGGCCTTTACTTCTTGAAATATGAACTTCCCAGATCCGTTTTTGACAAGGCCTTCCTTTGGATCAGGAATCTTCTGCAGTACAAAGCCCGAGAGAAAGGGTCTCCCAATTGCGAATAACATCTCGTAGAAGTGATCGGGATAAAAAGCTCTCCCTCTGCATCGTTTGTCAAACTTATTTTTAAGTGCAACACGGTACGTCACTGGTTTATACTCGTATTCTTCTAAATTAACGTAAAGAACAGGGGAATAATCGCTAAAATCAAAGTCGGACGAAAAGAGTCCCGTTCGGCCAAAATACTCTGGCCTGCCTTTTGGATGAAGGCGGACACCATTTTCAAGAACAAGAATATTCGATTTATTTGATCCCACTACGTCATAGATAGTGCCCTCCAAAATACCTGATTTCTTGCAGTAAAAAAATAATTTTTCTTCTATTGCAAAAGGGGTCAATGCCCTTTTCCCATAGCAGCTATCAGATGCTGGGATCAACATTTTTGTGGAAACTGCGCCATTTGCAACATTCAAGAGTAAAATCTCACTGGCAGTACTGCTCGGTAGGAAAATGGACGACTTGTAGATGTGATCTGGCATATTCTTTGGGTAGGGGGGTTTGAGACGAACCGTATGATGATACAGAAGACTATAATCGGCATTTCTGCGACGTTGAGAATAAACCTCGGATCGCAGGTATAGAGTTGTTTGTTGGGTGTTCATCACAGCATTAAATACAACTAGCCAACCATGCCTCGGTTCAAAGGGCCAAGACGCTGTTCGAGAAATTGCAACTGGTGGTAGAAATTTTCCTGTTTTTCTAATGCTATAATTAATTACTTCTTTCTGCTGAAAAACATGCCAACAAAATATTGTGGATTGTGGAATATGAGAAGGCTGGTGATATTTACCTGGCAGCCGGGTACGCGCGCAGTGGTGAAAAGACGTCTGTTACGGTGCAACTCTGGAATTATTGCAACTGTGGAAGTGCTGTTGCAACTCTGGAATTACAACTATGGAAGTGACTAGTTCTACAAGTCTCTAAAAGATGTCACATGTGTAGCGTCACGTCGACTACATTTGTACAGGCGCGGTTCCACACGTCATGACAGTAAACTGTCGACAACTGAAAAACTGTCGACAGAAAACTATCCATAGCCCTTCCACAAGATCACTTTTACAATCGTTCGCCTGACTTTTCCATGGATCCTCTTTCTTCAGCCTGCCTCTATATTGCTAACTAAAATCAGTCATTTTTGATTAATTTTCAAGCATAACGTTCAGATCATTTTCCACTTCATTTCATTGCCAGTGCCAATGCCAATGCCAACGCCAGGTTTTCAAAAAAAACCTCCGCAACTTCAACTTGAAATTCGTCTGCCCTTTCTCGTGTTCAACTCGCACTGATCTGTAGCCTACGACTATGACAGTTCTATCCCGAACTAGAGCAGGTGCTATTCAATAAAAGGACTGTCTGACACTTTTATAGCCTAGCCTACTAGCTTACGAAATCTATCGGGATCACTTCCGCACGACAGAAATTGATTGACTATCCCACAAACCTTCGGACAGTTATCTATTGCTGTCATACAGTAACTAGCTGAACAACTTCCACGGGATAGTCATTGAACAGTTACTATCTGACAGCAAACTTTCGACAGAAAACTGTCAGGTGGAGCCGCGCCTTGTTGGCTTGACACTTCCAAATAAACTGTCATGATCATCAGCGCCGCCTCGTGTTTCAATTAAGACCGACTTCCACAGTTGCAACTCCAGAGTTGCAGTCCAAAATTCTGGAGTTGCAATACTTCCAGAGATGACCCGGTACAGATGTCTTGTTTGCCCGGCCGCCGGTTACGCACTGAGGAAAATATGCCTTGCTTGCCCGGCTGCCGTTTACGCAATGAGGAAATTCTTCTTGCCTACCCGGCAGCCGGTCACGGAGTGACCACTTTTTGTCGGGACACCCTAATCTGAGAGCCAAGAGCCAAAGAGCCAAGAGCCAAAGAGCCAAGAGCCAAAATTTAATAAAAATTAAACTTTAAAAAAAATAAGGTTGGGTAAAGACTTTTTTATTAGCTTGTGGGCGTATTTACCGGTATATAGCTTCTTGGGCAAAAGCCTTTCTGGCAGGGGGAGGCAGAGTAGCCTACCCTTTTTGCCATTCCCCAAAATGCACTAAAATAATAGGCGTACGTTTTTTAGGCCCAGTTGGATCTGGGGGAGGGGCAGCTGCTNTAAATACGGCAGTTGCGAATGTTATTTGGCCCCAGTTCGTGGTTCAACCATAAAGTTCATGGTTCATTTTTTGCTGGGATTGATTTGAGTGATCGACACTGCACGACAGGCTTAGGCCTACCGGTACTTTTACCATGCCACGAATAACCAGTGAAAACAGTATACGGTACGGTAGGCCTACTCGGGACTCGGCGGGACGTATGAATCAGCAGTGTGAAGACACGTACACGGAAGACATGGAACCGGTGCTCTGACCTCTACTGTACAAGTAAGGTTGAAGGGGTTATTGTCGTCAAGTGAAATTGTACCCTGGGTCTACTTTCTTGTTACAAACTGTACCCAGTTTCTGATTTAGAGACCTCGGGGCGAGGTTGTTCTCGGAGAAGTCACTTGATACTTGATATCGTGCCTGCAAGTTGGCCGTGCAAAAAGCTAAAGAAGAGAAGTTGAAAGAATTTTATTTTTGACTAGCTGGACAGTTTTCAACCTCGGATGGTTACAGAGGAAGTTAATCAACTCGCCAGCAAGACAAGAAAACGTGTCATTTCCATGTAGGCGTACATGTGCATGTGTCATCTGTGCATGGCCATGATGGGTTATTTGTTTGATCATGTGTCATAGCAACAGGATCCTGGAACCAACATACGCTAATTCACGTATCCCACGAAATCTTGAGAATGAGCTCGTCCGTAGGTCTCTAAATCAGAACCTGGGTACAGTTTGTAACAACAAAGTGGACCCAGGGTACAATTTCACTTGACG
>NMRB01001564.1:0-22340 GCA_002633025.1 Notospermus geniculatus | reverse complement strand
CCCCGCCCCTGCCCCTCATTTGTCTGCCCTTCCTCTCTATCTGCCCACCCTGCATTGTGTCCTTCACCAGGAAGACATTCCAGGAGGATGGGAACCCCAAGAACCTGACTGCTGTGCCACAGATTCAGAGTAGGCCTACTGAGTCATACCCCTCCTTGCCCTTTCTTCATTCAATTTCCATTTTCTGATGTAGGGACCATCAAATTTGCTGCCAAGCAAATTTCACAGTTCTAGTTTTTTAGTGTGTTTGGATCCAAGCCGAGTCTCTTTATCAAGGGCCGGACGATAGCGGCTTTACAGTTACCTGGAAAAAAACCCAGACTCGAATGACGCATTCGCAATTCGCAACAAAATGGGCGCTAATTCGTCACAACAGTCCTTGACAAATCGAGTCGGCATTGGATCCAGTTCACATGACTTTGCCGGCATCCTCCGAACAACTCAACAACTCAACAACTTGTTTCTCAGGTGGGGTGAAGACGGGTCATTGTCGGTAAAATGTCTGCGTTTGAAGGTTATAACGCTGTTGGCCTTTGCCTTCTTGTTACAGCCATCTGATATAGCGCCTAAGGGCATGTCTGTCGATAAAGATACCGCTGTGTTTACCAAAATGGTGTTTTTTAGAGACCAGGTGGTTTTTCAGGATGATGGCAGTTTAACCATCCTTTTTCATGGCATCAAAAATGACGCCCAGCGGGACGGATTTTCGGCCACCATCCCCCCTGCTTCAGTTCCAAAGCTAGACCCTGTTACGTGCTTGAGACATTATATGCAGCGAACTGAAGGGTTGATTTGTGGAGTGAACAAACCGGTGTGAAAGAAATGCAGTTCCGCCCGGAACCAAGGTCCCACGGTGGGGGCCCTTCGGGCCCCCATTCCTTAGGAACCATTGTCCTACGGGGACTTCCGTTCCTGGGTTACCATTCCTATATAAACGGTATAGGACTCTGATTACTAGGGGACTTAGATTTCTTTTACAACAGTGACAGAAATCAAGAAGTCCGCCGTAACCAAAGTCCTTCCCCTTTTGTATTAAATGCACAATATAATCTGTATAGCTCTATAATAGGATATGCATTCAAATAGCTAAAATATTTGGTCAACGGTCAGCCGGTCACTCGTGGTGTAGTGGTTCGGGGACCTGCACATTAAGCAAATACTGCGGGTTCGACTCCCTGTCGGGCAACTGTTTTTTGTTTAAAATTGTTTTTTTCTTGGCATCTTCGATCATTACACAACACTAGCATGGTACCCGTGGCGAGCACATTCACAGGATGCAATGTGGCCAGAGGATGGCATTTTGCTGGGCGTCTCTGTGTGGAGGAATATGTTTAGAGGGGGCCAACTCCTCGGACAATAATCTAGGCCTATGGGAAGCAGCTGGCAGCAGTTTTTATGTGTTGAAGTTCCTATTTTCTGATTACCCTGCCTGGTTGAAGACAATGCATTATACCTGGTTCTGTCGGCCACCGTGTAGATGGTGTTGCGTACGCTGCGCCATCTACACGGTGGCCAGCGGAACCAGGCTAGTGGGCACTGAAAATCATTGGAAGTTTCTTCGTGCATTTTATTCGCTTAAGGGTAAAAAAATGTAATGCCACCCGCTTAAAGGCCACCCCCATGCCCTGTCGGTTTGTTAAATTTGTATCTAAGGTTCGGTTTCTCCTGGTAACGCAATGCGCTGGCCAGATGGTCGGTCTTGTACACTCGTCAGCATGGTCAGGTCTACTTCTGATTGCGTGATAGATGAAGATGTGAAGATAGGCCTGCGTCAGTGTAGTAGCCTGGTGTAATGGAGTGTTTATGCGGCGGGTATGAGAAGTTGTTGAAAAAGGAACGGAATCCCAACTTGTGTGAGTTAGTTGGTCACTTAAAGGGCAAAAGGAGTGACCTCCGGGTTGATATATTGACATGGGGAGATTGTGACGAGAATGTTTGTTTGACTGTGAAAAGAAGGAAAGCGGACCTTCCTCATGATAAAGGTGGTCCTCTCTCTGTAGCCGAATTGCGTTTTTTTTTGAAGACGGGAGATGTGATTTAAGTGTCGCCTGTCGGGAAATCCGTGATGGTAATTTTTTCCGAACTGTTGAGGATGATGATTCACTCGTCGTGGACTATTCTGTCCTCGATTCCTTTCTCGATGAACTTGGTTTCAACAAGGGACCATACTTTTAGTACGTACGCACGTTTTCCGGATTTTCGGCACCCCCCTCCCCCCTGTACGCAGGCATACGCTGGGCCATTGCCCCCCCTCTGCGTACGTAATAATAATAATAATAATACCGGTATTTATATGGCGCAGTTCATATATATATCACTGCGCCTAACAGTATTATTACCCCTGTACGTACGCATCGACGATCGTCGGCCGATATTACCTTGAGTCAAACATGGTGAATTGACAGCCAGTAAGAAGAGAAACTTGAAATGGTCGATATATGTAGGGATTTATTCGAGAAATTAACAAATACTAGTAACAACAAGGCANAAAATGTAATGCCACCCGCTTAAAGGCCACCCCCATGCCCTGTCGGTTTGTTAAATTTGTATCTAAGGTTCGGTTTCTCCTGGTAACGCAATGCGCTGGCCAGATGGTCGGTCTTGTACACTCGTCAGCATGGTCAGGGCTACTTCTGATTGCGTGATAGATGAAGATGTGAAGATAGGCCTGCGTCAGTGTAGTAGCCTGGTGTAATGGAGTGTTTATGCGGCGGGTATGAGAAGTTGTTGAAAAAGGAACGGAATCCCAACTTGTGTGAGTTAGTTGGTCACTTAAAGGGCAAAAGGAGTGACCTCCGGGTTGATATATTGACATGGGGAGATTGTGACGAGAATTTTTGTTTGACTGTGAAAAGAAGGAAAGCGGACCTTCCTCATGATAAAGGTGGTCCTCTCTCTGTAGCCGAATTGCGTTTTTTTGAAGACGGGAGATGTGGTTTAAGTGTCGCCTGTCGGGAAATCCGTGATGGTATTTTTTTCCGAACTGTTGAGGATGATGATTCACTGGTCGTGGACTATTCTGTCCTCGATTCCTTTCTCGATGAACTTGGTTTCAACAAGGATTACTGCGCCGGTATTTATGCTACCGAGTATGAGAGCGTGTGTAACCTGTTAAGATTTTTACCCGCTAATCTCAGGAAAGAGCAGGAACCTGTGCCGACATATCGGTCAGTAAACTGCAGAAGATGGATTGCCCTCCCGCCGAAAATTTCGAGGGAGGGAAGGAAAAGTTTTTTTCGAGGGGAATGGACGTTGCAGTGATTGTTCAACTGCCTACAGAAGTGCTCGGAGGACGCAACAGAAGACTGCTAAATTTTCGCCGGGAACTCTGAAAAGGCGCGCTAATCCGATTTCACACTACCCAGCTTCTCTTCTGTCTCCCAATAGCCTCTTAAATCGCTACCGTGGAGTTCGCCATGTGCAGCGTCTCGACTATTTCAAGATCCGACCCTTGCGGAAAAAAAGTTGAAAATCTTTACTCAGTTGAATTGTCGGATGAGCAAAGCTCGCAGCTCGCAGATTTCGTCAATCGGGTGGAGGAAAATGATGTCTCATTGGCCTTGGAGGGCGATGATGAGGGCCAGGGATCGGCGCAGGATAAAAAGGAAAGGAAGGAAGCCCTACGAAGTGCTTTCTTCGAAGATCAGAAGAAGAATAGTAAGTTAATACCGTCGGTTTATTTACAGCATTACGTGTGAATTTGGAACTAAGAAACATTTTAGGCCTATGCTGACCAAGCCCCTCCTTCACATTGGCTTTGGTGTACATGTTCTCTTGGTCCTAAAAGCTTCGGCGTTGAATTTATCCATATTTTTTCAAAGAGTGAAAAACGTGGCTTATATGGAATTTCAATCATAAATTTATTTTCATTTTACAAGGAATTGCAAGACGGGCCTTGATTCTCTTACAGGGCTGTCTTAATCCAATCCCCTTTTTCTCGTCATAACTGTAAGAAGAAAGCAAAAAAAAACATCAGTTGTGACACAGATAAGCTCCGACGTTGGCCTACCTGAACATTTTCATAAGAATTTAAGGAACTTCTGACCCTGGGGTTGTCAACTGTAGACGTGTGTCATGTCACCGGATGCAATATGATTGGCCTAAAACATAGCCAGGCATCCTCGGTGTTCAAATACAATTGTTCAATGCTGCATGATGTACCGGTATGCAGTAGAAGATATCGGGGCCACTTTGTTGTGTGAGTGTTTCTGTGAAGGCCTGTGGACATGGTGGATGGGCAGGGGAATAGATGTACACCCATGCAAAAAATGCAAAAAACCTATTTCACTTAGGGCCACTGGATCTTTACCTCAGTCGCCGTAATAAAGATGACACTCCGTATTCAACATCACATCAAGGTCTCCAGTTTTCCGGGTCTGCGTCCCTTGGTTTTCTGTATTCTCCCGATGTCCTCGCAATGGTGGTGTACTGTTGGTGCAACAGTCGCAAAAGAATCCTTCACTAATTTTGTCTGCATTCATCTGTATGATTACAAATGTCCCTCGTAAAACTGTTTGAGTGCCAACATCGGTGAATCTCCTTGGCCTGCGTTTTTTGTGACCCTCGCCCTCTTCACTTTCTTTCCGGTTAGTTCCACATTCGGGTTTCAGCTCAGTCTTTTCTAGAGTTTCAGATTGTTAAAGTTCCACTTGAAAAAGATCCCGGTTGGGGTCGAAAATTTGTGAATTCTGGAGATTGACTTCTTGCTTATTATCATTATACAGGGTGTATAAAAAAACGCAACAGTTGGTATTTTCCCCAATATCTATAAATCTAGGACGGATATGACAATTATACAAAGGTTATATTAATCGTGTGGATCTTAGCTTCAAATTGATACCACTGGCGCCTGAACAGAGTTCCGCGTGGCTGATCAGGCACTGTTTAAACGAAATGGCTTGTAATCCAATTTGTTGCAGGGTTGGCATGGCTGGGATTTTCCTGTAGCGGTGAGAAGAGCAAAGTGTTAAGGCGTCTATTTACTTACCTTAACTCGCACTAGAACTATTTCCGAATCGTAGTCTGTGACCAACTAGCTATCTCAACGGGCTTCGACTATGACCGTGGATCATCTGGTTTTCGACACTAGGATCATATCTTTGACTCGACAGCTACAATCACCTCCGAAACCAGTCCGAACAACATGAATCTCCGAGACTGCAATCACTTCTAACCACGTCGAAACGAATGACACTGAATAATGAGCTACAGTTCTCACAAGAATCCAAGAATTTATAGAATTCCAGGGCAGTCCTCACAAAACAGTTCTACATGACCAGGAAACAGTCTCTTATGCCCAGCTGTCTATTACAGTCCAATATTCTTAACATTTTCTTACTTAATTTCTAACCGGCCCTAGTGGCCTGTGCTTAACAGCCTCGTTTATACCTCGACAGGTCTCTCACTTTCACGTGAGGGCAAGTTTGAGAAACGATTCAGTACACAATATGGCTTAACTATGGCACGACCTTAAAAAACACTAAACACTTAAATTGTAACTAAACTGGTGAGAGTTAAACTATTATAAAATCGCTTATATATTAATGAAGAGTTAGATGGAAAAATAAGGCTCACAACATTTTATCGGCGCTTATTTGTCCATAACAAATAATAGGAAAAAAACGATTGCTATTTTTAGTCAACTAAGGTCGTGATATAACTTGTAGAATTGAACCAATATTGAAAAGCTAAGTGAAGCTTAAAGCCTATTGAAAACGAAGTTGTAACTTAAATTCTATCAACAAGGTGTGACCTCGGAATTCCCAATGAATGCGAAAACAGCCCAGACTATGACCGACAAAACACAGCTGAATTCCGAGCACCACAGATATAAATATAAGAAACCTCCGAACTGAACTATAAGGACTACAAAATGATTAAACTTTTGAACTGAACTAAGAACCAAGTGAAGGGCGAAACAAACTAGATTATATGAAAAACTAAGGCAGAACTATGAATTAAACTAGAATTTGTACACCAAGTAAACTAATATATCTCAATCAGAGAGGACTGTACAAAGGAGCCATGGCCATGGGCGGGGCTCAAATAAAATCAAGATGGCGTACGAAATTTCCAGAAAAGACTAAACACAAGTGCAAAGAACAGAAACTAACGAACGATAACACATGGACACGATAAAAAGGTTTGAATACGAACTATGGACGGCAAATATAGGCCTATCTCAATGGGACGAAGAAAATTCTGAGAAACGCTACGAAGGTCTGGGCTTACTCTGGAGGCAGGGGACGAACTTAAAACAACTAACTAAGGCGGGAACGGAGTAAATTCGAATTCGAAATGAAGAATTAATGAAACATACCTCGACAAGTGAGAGAAAGAACGCTCCAAGAACTAAATACTGATATTCGCAAGTCTCGCGAGATCTCGCACAATGTTGACAATTTATAGAATCGTCATAACACAAAGTTTGCCAAAACATTTATTTTCCACCATAATTGGGCCATGAGAACCTGGCCTTGACTGAAACCAAGTGGGGAAGCATGCCATAAAACACTACGGGCCGTATTCAATAAGGGTGTTTAGCTAAATCAGGGTACAAATTCTGCATTACACAGGTTATAGGCCTAGAAACTATTGTTCTACATTCAGTAAGCTGCCTGATCCCTGGCATTTTACCCACACGATGATTACACGCGTCTAACATTCCTGCGTCTTAGTGTGGGAGGACAATAGAAAGTGTTGGAAAAATTCTAGACAAGCCTTCCTGATTGTTCAACATTTCCTTCATGCTCTTTGACTTAGACGCAGGATAGTTAGACGCGTGTGATTATCCTGCGGGTAAACGCCTCTGGTGAACCTCTGTACAGATATCAGACAATAGTTTTCTAGGCCTTTAACCTGTGTAATGCAGAATTTGTACGCTGATTAGGCCAAAACACCCTTAAACGTGCGATGATCACCCTCATTGAATACGGGCCTACGTTTATATCTGTTGTTTTATTTTGCTGAGATCAGCATCAAAGAGGTTACTTTGTTGACACAGAATAAATTATGTTTTTTATCTGTTTATTTGTCTTTGAGTTCTTTATTGGAATACTGACAGCAGTGACGCTACCATCTGGGCATTGTCTGTGAATGTTATGCAATGAATAAGGCACAGAGTGTCAATAACAACAGGAATTCTCGCCCTACAACAAATGTAATTTTACGTCATTTTGTTTAAAAAGTGCTAGATCAGTCATGCCTAACGGTATTCCAACATGAATGGTTTCATTTTGAAGCTAAGATCCATACGCATCAGATGGCCTACATAGATTTGCAATATCTGTCCTAGATTTTTAAATATTTAGGAAAATATCAACTGTTGCGTTTTTTTTTGATACACCCTGTATAGTGTTTATTGAACTTCCTTATCATTTGCTACTTATCGTTATTTTTAACCATTGGCAGAGATCCCCAATACCAGGAACCTCCCCCCCCCGTACGTCATGGAAGTAAGATGAAGCTTTGCCTCGCTTACCGAGTTCACTATACTGAATGAGCCCATCTTATCCCTTCGCTCGTCACTTACAAACTAGAATGCTGTCCAGTGTTCGAAACACAGCTGATTTATTTTTTTACAGTATGTGCCTCTATAAAAAAATAGCTATGGTACCTTATTAAAAAATAGCTATCGTACCTTATAGTATTCTGTGATATCCTATGGTACTCTGTGGTATTTATGGTATTGTATGGTATATTGCTATTGCACCTATGGTATTTTACGGTACTATGGTATTAATTTATGGTACTTATGGTTCCCATTTATGGTACTACTGCATTAGTTTAAACATATTTTTATTCCAGACATGATATGTAGGCCTACAAGAATATGGTTTGGACAAAAGTTCTTAGAGAACTTACAAACGTCCTTACCACTATTGCATTTTTATGGTACTATTGCATTTTATGGTACTGTGCTATTAATATATGGATATGGTACCTATGATTCCCATTATGGTACTATTGTATTTTATAGTACTATCTATACTATAATGGACGGTAGCCATGTTGGATTTTGTTATCAACCTGAGTTGACCTGTTATCTGCTATACCTTGCTATGTAATGACTGTATACAGTTACGGTGGACCGGACTCTCTGCCCTATCTCCTCCTTAGTTAGGGCTTGAATCCTACGAAGAGCGGCCTATGTGTACAGTACAATAGGAGGAGTTTGTTTTACTACGGAATTTTGGTTTTAAAAGTGATGATTTGCATGAAAAAGAGAGAAAGTCAGACGTGTGGTGACCTGCGCTGCCATCTACAAGAACGGGAGTGACCTAGCTAGGAATGAGATGAGTGGCTGGCATTAAACAGATAGGACTCACGTGAACCTATAGCTATCATGAATCTGGGTCACCTTGGCATTATGAGCTGAAGAGGTGTAATAAACCATGTGATGCTGCTGTTTATAAAATGAAAGTGAAAACTCCTCACTGCTCACGGATTTGATCCCTAGCCATGAAACTGGCCCTCTCCAAACAAACTCATTAATATTTAAAGCAACAGACCCTCTACCACAGGATATTCAAGGACAAACACACTCCCTCAAAATGTGTTCGCCGCGGGTCAATATGCTAGTGGTATTAATTTATGGTTCCCATTTCTGGTACTATTGTATTTTATGGTATCCCCCCCCCCCCCCGTACGTCATGGAAGTAAGATGAAGCTTTGCCTCGCTTACCGAGTTCACTATACTGAATGAGCCCATCTTATCCCTTCGCTCGTCACTTACAAACTAGAATGCTGTCCAGTGTTCGAAACACAGCTGATTTAGTTTTTTTTACAGTATGTGCCTCTATAAAAAAATAGCTATGGTACCTTATTAAAAAATAGCTATGGTACCTTATAGTATTCTGTGATATCCTATGGTACTATGTGGTATTTATGGTATTGTATGGTATATTGCTATTGCACCTATGGTATTTTACGGTACTACGGTATTAATTTATGGTACTTATGGTTCCCATTTATGGTACTACTGCATTAGTTTAAACATATTTTTATTCCAGACATGATATGTAGGCCTACAAGAATATGGTTTGGACAAAAGTTCTTAGAGAACTTACAAACGTCCTTACCACTATTGCATTTTATGGTACATGTACTATTGCATTTTATGGTACTGTGCTATTAATATATTGATATGGTACCTATGATTCCCATTATGGTACTATTGTATTTTATAGTACTATCTATACTATAATGGACGGTAGCCATGTTGGATTCTGTTATCAACCTGAGTTGACCTGTTATCTGCTATACCTTGCTATGTAATGACTGTATACAGTTACGGTGGACCGGACTCTCTGCCCTATCTCCTCCTTAGTTAGGGCTTGAATCCTACGAAGAGTGGCCTATGTGTACAGTACAATAGGAGGAGTTTGTTTTACTACGGAATTTTGGTTCTAAAAGTGATGATTTGCATGAAAAAGAAAGTCAGACGTGTGGTGACCTGCGCTGCCATCTACAAGAACGGGAGTGACCTAGCTAGGAATGAGATGAGTGGCTGGCATTAAACAGATAGGACTCACGTGAACCTATAGCTATCATGAATTTGGGTCACCTTGGCATTATGAGCTGAAGAGGTGTAATAAACCATGTGATGCTGCTGTTTATAGAATGAAAGTGAAAACTCCTCACTGCTCACGGATTTGATCCCTAGCCATGAAACTGGCCCTCTCCAAACAAACTCATTAATATTTAAAGCAACAGACCCTCTACCACAGGATATTCAAGGACATACACACTCCCTCAAAATGTGTTCGCCGCGGGTCAATATGCTAGTGGTATTAATTTATGGTTCCCATTTCTGGTACTATTGTATTTTATGGTACTATGGTGTTTGATTTATGGTACTTATTTTTCATATTTATGGTACTGTTGTATTTTATGGTACTATGGTATTAATTTGTGGTACTATAGTATCTTATGGTACTATGGTATTAATTTATGGCACTTATGTTTCTATGGTTCTATGGTATTCCTATGGTACAAGGGATGAAAGGGAGAAAAAAAAACGTTTCCCATTGAAAATATTCCCATTGCCATAAATATACATTTATCCTTCAGTAATATGATTAGCTTCCAGATTTCAAACTGATTCCAAGACAACTTCACACTAAGTGAGACGAGGACAGGGAAGGGGTTGCAGCTGGTGACATCACGTCTTCCAATAGCCCCTACGGGGCGGACAGCTCCAGGCATCAAGGATGACGCGGCGTTTCTACTCCAGGACAACAAAAACTACAAAATATGTGAACGTTCTGTGAAACCGTTCACATGCTTGCATTCCCCAGGGCTCGGTTCTGGGATCGGCAATGTTCCTGTTCTATATCAATGATATACCAGTTAGGGCTAGGGTATGTTTGTTTGCCGATGATACCTTAATGTACATGGCACTCCGAGGAAGGAGTGGAGCGGCAATAGAGAATGAATGCACGCCCGACGTTGCGCGACAAATATAGTGTACTCAATAACCTCCCGATGGCGCTGACCATAATAGCGCCAATCGGACGAGGTTGGCGTGGGGATTCCGCCGTCATGTTGCCGCGAAAATGACGTTACCCAACAAACCAAACTGTACACAGTGCCGAATTTCTACGCAATATCGACACTGTCATCGATCGGCATCCGCCATTTTGATTTTTGCGGCCGCGGATGGATATGTGATCAGGCCTCGCATATCACAACCATGATACTCCGCGCCCCAGCACCTTGCGCGTAAACAACACTACATTCATGCCCAAGCCTCCTTGCAATCTATGTGTCACACTTTCGAAATGAATACAATAAATATACATTTCCCTGAACTATATGAAGTGGAATAAGTGTATAACGTCTGGGAGATGTTTGGTCACGTGGGTAAACAAAATGCACGCGGTCATGGGCTACTTTGGTCTCAGAATAACTGAAAAACCTCGAGATATTTTGCCACAAAATGATTATGCTTTACAAATATTTTTATCATCTCTTGCATCTAAGCCTCATTTTGACCTAGGCAGGCCTAATTTATGTCTTCCTGTGGACGTATAACCGTGCACTATCTAATGCGCATGGCGACGCTTGTTTATTGAGTGAACGGTCGACCGCTTTACAATGGTACGGAATCCTTAAACATATTATTGCGCTGCACTTCTTTTCAACATGGCGGTGGCTGATCGATACTAGAGGGTGTTATTCGTAACGCCCTCTAGTGTCAAGAATGCCAACAAACAACGTCACTACGTCATGGTACGAAATTTTAGAATCAGCACTGACGGAACAGGAGCTTTCCCTGCGGGTGACGTCACGACATAGGAATTTTTAGCACAGAGCTGCAACCTCGCTCTTCAGCTGCCTCAACACGATTCTTTTCACTGACGGGTACAGTTGACAGATCTACTTGATTTGCTTCCTGGATACGAGATTTAGAATGTGGGAAGCCTCTTCTACCTCGTTCCAGGTGATCAAAGTTGAAGAAATAGCTTGCGGGAGCACAATTCGAAGTTTTAATACATGCGTCTCGCCAGGATGTACATCAGGATAATGCTTTTACCGCATTTCAAACCACGAGGTACAGTTGACGATTCAATATCAATTTCTATTATCGCTTGGATTTAAGCTTGTTCGAACTGTAAGTTACATTGCTAGGTGATCTATGGCAATTTTATTTACGCGCGATGGAAAAAGAAGACATTTTTCGGCCGTGTCAGCACAGAAAAAATCAGCGTGACGGCATCACGTATCTCGAGTACGGCGGTATTGCATGACGCGACGCATACGCTCGTTCCCTATTGGTTGATTTACAGAAAGATTTGGACAAGCTGGCAGAATGGGAAGAAAGGTGGTACATATTATTGCGCTGCACTTCTTTTCAACATGGCGGTGGCTGATCGATACTAGAGGGTGTTATTCGTAACGCCCTCTAGTGTCAAGAATGCCAACAAATAACGTCACTGCGTCATGGTACGAAATTTTAGAATCAGCACTGACGGAACAGGAGCTTTCCATGTGGGTGACGTCACGACATAGGTATTTTTAGCACAGAGCTGCAACCTCGCTCTTCAGCTGCCTCAACACGATTCTTTTCACTGACGGGTACAGTTGACAGATCTACTTGATTTGCTTCCTGGATACGAGATTTAGAATGTGGGAAGCCTCTTCTACCTCGTTCCAGGTGATCCAAGTTGAAGAAATAGCTTGCGGGAGCACAATTCGAAGTTTTAATACATGCGTCTCGCCAGGATGTACATCAGGATAATGCTTTTACCGCATTTCAAACCACGAGGTACAGTTGACGATTCAATATCAATTTCTATTATCGCTTGGATTTAAGCTTGTTCGAACTGTAAGTTTACATTGCTAGGTGATCTATGGCAATTTTGTTTACGCGCGATGGAAAAAGAAGACATTTTTCGGCCGTGTCAGCACAGAAAAAATCAGCGTGACGTCATCACGTATCTCGAGTACAGCGGTATTGCATGACGCGACGCATACGCTCGTTCCCTATTGGTTGATTTACAGAAAGATTTGGACAAGCTGGCAGAATGGGAAGAAAGGTGGTGATGATGGCTTTCCATCCTCAGAAGTGTGCAGTGCTCCGAATAACAAGGAATAGGCGCCCACTAAATGCTAATTACGTATTGCATGGTCACACTCTGGAGCAGGTTTCCTGTGTCAAGTACTTGGGGCTGAATATCTCATCGGACTTGAGCTGGTCCAATCATATCACACAGGTCACGAACAAGGCCAATAAGATGCTCGGCTCGCAAAGACGCAATCTTAACATTCAATCGATCAACATAAAGTCACGAGCTTATAAGGCCCTAGTCAGGCCCTCACTCGAATACGCAAGCTCAGTCTGGGACCCCTACACTAAAGAGGACATTAGCAGGTTGGAGATGGTACAGCGTCGGGGTGCTAGATTCGTCTGCAACAAGTTCCAACGGAGGGCGAGTGTTTCTGAGCTCCTGGCCACGCTAGGTTGGCCCACTCTTGCCAAGAGACGTGAAAATGCCAGACTGGCAATGT
The DNA here is from genome assembly GCA_002633025.1 of Notospermus geniculatus. Classification (NCBI taxonomy): domain Eukaryota; kingdom Metazoa; phylum Nemertea; class Pilidiophora; order Heteronemertea; family Lineidae; genus Notospermus; species Notospermus geniculatus. The sequence goes on along the minus strand of NMRB01001564.1, from coordinate 9,329 downwards.
TATACAAAATTAGCAAGGGGATATCGCTGATTGACCACTCGGATCGTCTGACGCCCATTCTGCGAAAATCACGTCATGTAAAGTCATGTGGGTATCAGTTACCCTTTTGTAGGACTGATACGCTTCAATATAGGAAAATTTTTTCAAGCTTCGGTTATTACAAAATGCTAGTCTTTCATGATAAATTTCCACCGTCAATTCACTTTTTCAATTAAGTGTTAATTACTGGCACCCAGACAAGTCAGTTATCACCACACCATGGAGTGTTCACCACGTCACTGGGAACCTAATCAACATAATAGAGTACAAGCTCGCTCCATACAATTCATACAGCGATGAGGTTCCCAGTGACGTGGTGAATACTCCATGGTGTGGTGATGACTTATTTGTCTCGTCTGGGTGCCAGTAATTAACACTTAATTGAAAAAGTGAATTGACGGTGGGAATTTATCATGAAAGACTAACATTTTGTAATAACCGAAGCTTGAAAAAAAATTCCTGGTCCCTTTAAGGCATGGAATAACCTCCCAGAGGAGATCGTGAAGGCGGAGAAATTAGATCATTTTAAAGGCCTTCTTCTAACTGCCGAAGCTTTTAACTTATTCAGTTGTTTTATCTACGACCAAGCTTTTATCGTTGACGCTGCGCACCACCACAAGTGCTTATTATTCAAATTGTTGAATTTGGCACTCATCTGGAAGAAGAAGAAAAACGTGGAGTTAAATGTTCTGATTTATAAATGTATAAGATTCTTTCTCATTATAGACACTAATCATTTCTGCAGTTGGTCTGCAATTATGAGCAAAAATATCATACTAATGTTTTTATGGTAATACCAGATAAATGGTAAAAAAGAAAACATACACTTTAGGCTAGTAAAAATATGAGATGACCCACCACTAATTGCAACATGAACGAAGTTGTGTTTTTTGGATACCCCATGGCTATCTTTATTACAGGAAAAAAATAGTCCGAAAAATATTTGGTGGAACACCGTTTCCATGACAACCGTTTGATATGCTCCAAAATGGCCTTATTTGGCCGATGGGATCCCAGTATCCACATTTTTTTAGATGTAATACACATCGTTTTCATACTATAGTGGTTACCAAAATGAAAAATGATGGAAATTGTAACATTTTATGTTTGTTTTAATATGCTTGTAGTGTTCCATTCTGTTTCCATGGCAACCATTGAAAGTTTTTGTATACAGGTTCAGGTTCTAAACGCATTTTCATTGTCACCACATAGACAGGCCCTGTAAGTCAGTTCTGATATTATCATACTATAGTACATTGTAGTTGGATTCTGGAGAAGTCTGATCACAATCAAAACTTACGTCTTGACAAAACTTTACTGTTTTCAAGCATTTTACGAGGTACCCTTTGTGGTATGCAGCAGAATACTATACAGAAGAATACCATAGCAAGGGAATAAACCATAGAATAACACAACATTATAATTCCATAAAAAGAATACCATACAAATCGATGAACCATAAAGTTCTTATGTTATCAGTTTGGTACGGTACCATAGGGAAAAGTACCAATCGCGGCATATACTGTTTCAAAACGCAATAGACAATTACCATAGAAAATCTATGGTATTTCTCTATGGTATCATACATTACTTTTTCAGAATTGGCGTCCTCCGAAAAATTTAAAAGTGATATCTAGGCAGGCTTTTGTTAATTATGTGACTACAGGTGCAAAATGCAACCACGTGTAAAAGTTAAACAAAATTAGATGAGGCTACATTTAGTTCAAGCACCAGCCTGATTCTGCTGAATTTTAACAACTACACTGAAAGAAAAAAACATCTTGTCCTGTTTGGGTTCTAATCCACGGCCCTATGTTTTGTTCCTGCTCAGTTTGTCATCAAACTGTTGTTTCTGCCGTTCACCAAGGAGGAATAAGTAAGTTTCTTAACGTCCGTCTGAACTTTGTCCCCGTTAAACAATAGATGTAGAAATTCACAAAATTATTGACGGTACTAAGAAAATAGATGGTGGCGAGAGTAAACCTAACACTTGAATTTTGCAAAATAGAATTATCATATTCGATGAGTATTTGAATCATAATGTTCGTAATTGGGTTTGGAATTTCAAGCACCATAAAAATAATGACGACGGCTAAAACTCTGATTGTTGTCGCTTTCATGTTTTCATTTGCTTTTCCTCCACCTGTCGTCTGCCTCATTGCGGATGATTGCTTCACGGCTGCCAGCAGACGACAGGTGAAGAAAACAAGACAAAAGGTGGGAATGGCTAACGTCATCAAGTAGTAAAGTACAATACCTGTGGACTTTAAATATATGTTATCTTGGAAAGGATAGATGTAGCTGCTATCCCATATGGCAAAATATGAGTCAGTGCAGGGGTCATAAAACCAAACCAGCTTCCCAAATAATACCATAAGGACCACTATCATTCTCGACAGCACGGCGATCAAACCACTACCAATAGCCATTTTATGAGCATTCTTGATGGTGCAAATTGTAGCTGCCTTTAGAGGTTTACACACAGCAATGAAGCGCTCGGCAGCCACTGTAACTGTGACGTACATGGAGAAAGCCTTCGTCATCCAGAGAGCTGTCCACATATAACCACTGATCATCTCAACAAAATATCTGTACCAATACAGCGCGGTTACGTAATGTGACAGCGTATACAGGGAACTTCTAAAAGCATAACACGTGAGCAAAAGACTGTCAGCGACGGCGAGGTACCGAAGCAGGACAGACGTCGACGTAAACGGTCTCTCCCTCCCTAAGACCACAAAGGAAAGTCCATTACCGATAAGACCGAAGAATACAATAAGGAAAAGAAATGGGATACGTCGATGACGAATAGGAAAATGGTAAATGCGCCTTGTTCGTGTAATGTATAAAATGTGTATGCTGAGCATCTCATTGGCTTTGTGCTGTTTGTAACGATTTGATGACCCACTGCTCTCGTGACTTCAAGTGAGGCGGCCGTACTAGCGTTCCTCATCTTTCTTTCAGAAGTAGGCCCTAAGACGAAAACAGCAAGGAATTAAAATTGGACTTGAATGATGAAGTAGGATACTAGTATATCGGGTGTCCCAAAAAAAGTGAACCGCTTTTTTTGACAAGTATTTTCTCAGCGACAGATGAACCGAATTCATTGGAATTTTTCACAGAGTAACCTTAGGGTATCATCAACAAGTCTGTGAAATATCTAGGAGATCGGTTGCAAATTATGCGAGCATTGTCAAATTCAAAACAGCATGTCAACACCTGCGTGAACATGATGAAGGTCACATTGCATTTGCTCTGATATTAGATTTTTTGACATGCTGTTTTGAATTTGACAATACTCGCACAATTTGCGACCGATCTCTTAGATATTTTGCAGACTTGTTTGTGACGGCGTCGCAAGTGCAGGTTATTATGGTGACCTCGTTCATAGCTTTACACACTCGATCGATGCACACCGTATACTACAGTTCATGGTGACGAGGTCGCGAGTGTACTCACCGATAAGGACTGGGGCCGGTGTAATATTATTAAATGCACCCCGTTACAGAATGCCCTACGGGCATTCTATGACGGCCGAAGGCCGTTATAGAATGCACCCCCGGGCATTTGAGGAAGGGGTGCATTTAATAATATTACAGCCATGATAGACCAAAATGCACCCCATTACAGGATGCCCCCTGTCATTCAGAGCCCATGTTCAGTGTGTGATATAAGTCACAGGTAAGCTCAAGACATAGGAAAATCAGTTGGCTGCCAGCTTGCCCCATTGGGCGTACGAGCTGAGGCGTGTGTACTAATGATTTATTTCCTTTCAGAATGTTGCTTGGTGGCGTGGGTTCGAGACCCTGTGCGGGCGTTCTATCTAAATGCTATTTCATATTCATGTATTTTAGGTGTAATATTGATATTGACTCTTTATGACAATGATAAACTCTAGCATTACATGTGTATATACGAAACTAAGTTTCGCGTTGGAATTCTTGCATAAAACTGATATTTTTGGTTTTTTGGCCGTTTTCTCCGTATTTTGTCCCATGGGAGCGGTGTGACAACATCTAGATCATAAAATGTTTGCTTTAAGAATGAGAATCCCCTGTTGAATTTATTGTACTGACTTTTTCTAATGAAATAAAATACATGTTCAATAAAAAATAAACGCCTCAGCCCAAAGTAACCGTACCCCAATCCCAACCCTTGCCTCAACCCACAACCCCAAACCTCAATCTTACCACCAACCGCAACCCTAACCCTTAAAACAACTTAACCCTAACCCCTAAAACAACGTAACCCTAACCCCTAAGACAAGGTAACCCTAACCCCTAAAACAACGTAACCCTAACCCCTAAAGCATCGTAACCCTAACCTCTAAAGCAACGTAACCCTAACCCCTAAAACAACGTAACACTAACCCCTAAAGCAACGTAACCCTAATCCCTAAGACAACGTAACCCTAACCCCCGAGGCAAAGCGTGACGCCTTCAACCGCTTGATCGACAAAAATACAGTCATGGTAAAATAGGCCTACTGTCCTCCCAAGCTAAACTGCAGTAACTCCAATTTTGTTGCCTTAAATAGCTTCTATTCTATCATTTAAAACACTGAATGAGTCAATCAGGCCACCATCTGGCAAAATATTAGGGTACTAAAAGTGCAGTATCTACAATACAAGCCTTCTACCCATATCTGACAGCGTCCCAAGCTAAACTGCAGTAAGTAGTGCAACCTACTGCTGTTTAGCTTGTTAAGGGCCACGATTCATACTGCCCTTTGAGAGCTGATCGGCATTGAATATTCCGCTTGTATTTCCAAGACTATTAAACCTCGTATACATCGCTGAACCTCGTACTAACAGTCATTTAGTGGTGGCGGAGGGGGGCATTCTATAACAGTGTCCACAAAATAAGGCTGTAACCGAGTGACCGGGGGTGCATTTAAAATCATGTCTTAGTAAAACTAAATGCCCCCTGGGGCATCCTATAACCGATTTTTCTGTTATAGGATGCCCCACCGGGAACGCAACAGAGGGTGCATCTGATAATATCACACCGGTTTCAAAAAACTCACGATAGCGCTAACTAGGTGTTAACTTCATGTTAGATGACGTAAAAATCCCTTGTCTTTTTACGCCATTTAACATAAAGTTAGTGCTGACACAAAGTTAGCGCTAACATGAGTTTTCTGCAACCCAGCCCTGGTCGACAAGACCGTTCGAATCTGCCTATTTGAATGAGCGTACCTACTGGAATGCTTTCTTGTTCCTGTTCTTCTTCTGGGAGAAGTTACGAATTCAACCGTGGACTTTGTCATATGTGTACGCGATGTCGCCGATTCACTGAATCGCTGAATGACTACATTAACCTCTCACAGGTGAATATGGGCGGTTCTGTCCGCAAATATTCAGTGTACAGGAGATTTATTTGTAAGCCTGAAACACATTTCTATGCGTAAAGCGTTAATTCTATAACCTGAAACGGATATGTGTGACTCGCGAGATTTCTCTGTAGCTAATAACAGATAATGTTCCCGAGAGTTTAAACGTACAAAACAAAACGCGTATGTATAATCATGGCGACTCCTATTTTACCGCTGTCGGATGTTATTGCTGTCGCGTATAAGAACTGTCGGATAAGAGCTGTCGGATAAGGTTCCGAGCACTACCGATTCGGCTCGAGTGAGATTGAGAAGTACACTGTAGAACCTATACGATTACTGCATCACAAAAAATTGTACAGTCCACTCTCGTTATACCGCCCGTCGAAATACCGCCACACTCGGCCGAAGGCATTTCAACATTGCCAACAACAATACCCTCGCTATACCGCCACTGGCGGTGTAACGAGAGTGGACTTATTTCAAGGTCGTTTGGCCTTTGATTCAATCAGATATTGTTGTTGAAATCGATCTAGGAACATGAAGATTGAGCATCGTGTTTTAAATAAAAAGGTGGCTATAAACTGTATAATAATGTCCTCGGCAGGCTTATGAAATTGGTTGAAGTACTACAGGGTGTTTAAAAAAAAAGTTGTCATCTCTAAAATATCTCCTAGAACCCAAACCCGTGAATATTTTTGGCTCAGATTTTGTAAGTAGGTGTAGACACACTCATAATGTTTATGTAATGTTCATATGATGGTGTCTTGTTATGACGGAACACTGACCCCAAAAGTAAAAGGGTCCGAAATGCAGTTTTCTTCCAAACAATAAAAGAACCATGATGATGTGAATGCACTGAGGACATTTCAACGATTGGGCTGAAGGGAACTCTTGGAGGGACAATGGTGGCCATGAGGAAGGTATATTCCAGCAATCCTGGCATGCCTGGCAAATTTTGTACGCAACAAATGAAATAAATGTTTCGTTGCTTTCTGATCTTTGGGTTTTTTGCATTTTGTGCCTGCTCAGTCCGAGGTAGACTGGTCCTCTGTCGTATCGCTCCGTTCCTCCACTACTACGACAGGCCGCGTCCGCCATGTTTGCCTGTTTTCTGACACACGTATGCAAATGAGCAATAAAGACTTTCAACGTTGCGGGGAGTCTCTAAAAATAGATATGACTCATGGCGCGACCGTTGATGACGTTTGGCTGACCAGTCACCTGCCGAGTTGGCGTTCAAAATGCCTGTCGTAGTAGTGAAGCGAGAACTACGAACAGGGGACCAGTCTATGTCCGAGGCCTCTTATTCATCTACGCATAAATATTTCAGAGCCTAATTTTCTGCCGCTCTTCCATAAATCCTGACCTATCTACAAACCAAATCTGAGCCAAAAATATTGACGGGTTTGGGTTCCAGGAGATGTTTTAGAGATGACAACTTTTTTTGAAACACCCTGTATATGGTACATAATACGATCCAGGGTTATCGGAACCAGGAAGCAGTTTATACATGTAGCTACGGTTACACATCTGAAAATAACCATGTTTTTCCAGACCCGTGTCAAACCCGTGTATAAGAAACGCTCTGCGACATATGTACACATATTTCTTGTGGACATAACCTTCTCTCAAGGGTTCCGTATTCGCCTATCTGACTTCCATTTTGCTATAATGACTTTGTTGGTATCACAAAGGTATATTATCAACGCGAATTGCAAAAACAACACAAAAGATTGGCCCTCATTAAATAATAAATAGTGAATTACCTGTGTATTCATCATACAACCACCACCCAAAAAACATATTTGTTATTTCAGGTCATTTCGCTCTCAGTGTGCAACCGCTAAAAGTCAAACAAAAGAACACGGTTGACTAAACGAGGAACGTTAGAGTCATATCTGAAGAGCATAAGATAGCACTCAAGAAAAATGTCCTGAAAGACCACAACGTGGACTACCAACCACTCCTGTTAAATGTTCATCTTGAAAGAGATGAGTTCAATGAAATCGATGTGGGTACTGATTTATGTCAAGTATTATCATGACGTCACAGCATACTTCCCCCACCCTCAGTCCAAAACCACTGGTATGAATGGATAGAAAATCTTTCTAGAAGAAAAATAAGGCCAAGATACCTCGATTCGGTCCAGTAGTTTTACCTCCACAGCCATTTTTGTGAAGCAAAGTCAGTGGTCCCTAATAACTAATTTACCTGTGAATCGCGATTTCAGCATGATTGATAAAGGAGATTAGTTGTTATGCAAGAATGCTTAAGTTTGATTTTCATGTTCTACGTCCTGTACTTCATTTTGTGTTTGACCTTTCCACAGGATAATCCTTTTGTCAGTTACAAGGCTACGCTGTTGTGTATGCTCTTGATTGTTCTGTATGGAACAATTCACCAACGGCCTCTACTGTGCTTTACAACATAGAGTCTGTAGCTCGAACCACCACTGGACCGAATCGGGATATCTTGGTGTCTTTCTTCTAGAAAGATTCTCAATCCAATGTCACGGAGGTGCACGACTGCACGGGAGGTGTGGAGTTCTTTATGGTAATTTTAAAGTGGGGTGTTCGTGCGCCCACGCATGACCCAACATTTTGGCGAGCCATGGGGCAGGGATGCGAGTGAGGATATGCTTCACCTCGGATTTAAAAGCATTCGGAGCGTGTAGGCATGCGACCATGCTATCACTCGTTTCGAGAGGACTGCCATTATCATTAAGTAGATCTCTGATACGAAGTATCTTGGCCAGAGCCAAGATGTAGTTATCTGGTTTAATAGAGGGGTCAATGAAACGATTAAAAAAGAGGGGCTGACTGAGGATGTCGTCAACTTGTAGGTCCTCCGCTTCCTGTGCGGAGACTACTTACTCCAGGCTCGAAGGCATTCCCTGTAGAACTGGGGAAGTGTAAGCACCACTGGGTGGTCGGCGGCCACCAGTACTTCCAGGCACTGAAGAGTTTTTGAACAATTTTTTAAATAATACTTTGAGAAATCAAACGCCGGTTGTGTGCCAAAGTGAACAAAGGTGTCGTGGATAAACTCGATGTAAAAGGAGAGCATTTTATTCTCCAAGTCCATTAACCCGACACCGCCAGAGTCCAGTGAGAGATATGAGAGCTCTGGTTTGCACCGGTGCTCCCCACGCCAGGATGAGGAGATATAAGAGTTTAGGCGAGTAACAAAGTCCTGTTGTGAGGCAAGAAAGTTTAGAAGGTGCCACAAGGAGGATCGCATAGGTTATTGATGACGACACACTTTCCACAGTTTGAAGGTTTGGCATTACAGGCTGCCACCTTTTGAGACGGTCACGAACTTTTTCTTCAATGCAGTCCAGTTCTTTCACGTAAATTGCGCGTTATCCCCGAGAAAGACATCGAGGACTTTCAGTCCCTCGCTATTCCAGCTTATGCCCAAAGGGTGGTTTGACCGGAGTTGCCATGGGCCACACCAAAGGGCAATACTTTTGGAGTAGTTAACTCTCAAGTTGGATGCTTTCTCATGTGTGCGCAAGGTCTCGGACAGCTTGTTAAAGTCGGCGTCTCTTGTTATGAAAGTGTTCAGGTCATCAGCATACCCACACGTCTTAATGATGTAATCGGGACGCGTGGGTGACTGAACGCCGGCGATATCGGGTGAGCTACGTATTTTGAGAAGAAGATGTTCGATGCATAATGCAAAGAGAGTGAAGGTACCCCTGGTGGATGCCCCGTTTAAAGGGGAAAGGTGCGCACATCTTGTGCTTCACTTTAAGCAGACACTCCGATTGATTGTAAACAGTCAGCACATGTATAGAGTTAATAAAAGATTGCCCGAAGCCGAAAATTGACAGGAGCTTGTGCAGCCAATTGTGGGTGACACGGTCAAAGGCCTTTTCTTGGTCAACTGACACGACCACAAGCAGAAGGTTGTTTTCATTGTGGTACTGAATGATGTCACGAACGAGGGAAATG
>NMRB01001563.1:137335-157037 GCA_002633025.1 Notospermus geniculatus | reverse complement strand
GAGAAAAGTCTTCCCAAAATTGTCATATTTTGGCCTAAACACGCCTACGCTTTTCGAAATACGCGGGCTATTAAAGTAACCTCCTTATTGTCATTAAAATAAGCCTGTGCGCACGGACGCACCGGGTGTATAAAGGCATTGTGCTGGACAACATTTTTGAAACAGTGTAGGTTTTGGCAACGAACCACGATCAGCTTGTCCTTGACGCCTAATTTTATTAACAATACATGGTTATTCATAAATAAAACGGTTCAACTTTCGACCGCCGCACTATTGACGGGGCTGTAGGTTTCCACTACCGCCCCCTTAAGGAAAATTAGCCATAATTTTAAATGATTTACGAGTTTGAGCATTGCACTTTGCACCATGCCAATTTCAATTCATCAGCATCACTGGGACAGAGCAACATGTTTCATTTTTTTTGTCATAAATACCTGATAACCGGATGATGTAACGCATGAAAAATCACTGGCCTACTTTGGCAGTTGGCAAGGTTATGGCAGGGTAAATATGTTCGAAATGTTTGAAATTCGGAAGTCTGAAATTCATTTTTCCCTGCATGCCATTTTTTGACAGACGTTCTAAATTGTTTCACGGTGACAAAACTGTAGTAGAAACCATTGCTCGGTGATACAGATTGCCCGACACTACAACTACACCGATACAGAACGCCCCATGTCGGATTTCATGTCTTCGCCGATTGTATTCAAGCCGACAGCCTAGTCTACTTTAACAACAAAAGAAAGAAAAATTTGGTTCGCCGCCAGCCGTCCCCAGTGGGTGGGTGGGTTCAGGCTTGCGTACTAATGACTGTCTTTCCTTCCAGTTCTAGATTTCGACTCCCTTAACCGTAGGTTCGAATCCCGCTAATAACCATTGTTTATTTGAAATCGTTATTGTTATAAGTTATGAACGTTTTTATTATCATATTACATAACATATATCATCATTTAACTACTAATTTCATTTCTTGCAAAAGCAACCAATACAAATTTGTTTTTTTGTCTTCCACCACATTTTCTTCTTTTTTGGGATTCGTTTGATATCAATGAAACTTTGTTTTGCGCTTCAATTTTTTTGCTGTGTGCTTCAAGTTTCTTTTCTCTGAAATATATCAACGATATATATGTTGTTCTCATGCAAATATTCTTTTCAATTCCTAGTTTGGTTCACAAATGCACCCTGCCCAGAAATTATGACACTGTGATATTCTAGACCAACGCTCTCGGGGACCTGACGCAGAAGTTGTAAATCCTAACTCTAAGCCTAACCACCCCTGAGTGTTCACCCTAACGCTAATCCTTTGGGGATCAAAGCCCATCTGCATAATAGGTGGGTAAGTAAACTCCATCAAGAGCTCGGTTTAGGGTTAGGGTTAGGGTGGAAACTCTAGGGTTGTCCTGGGTTAAGGATATGGTTTTAAACCCTATCCTTAACCCTAGACAAACCTAACGCGTTGGCAGAGGGACCTCTGCCATTGTGTTAGTCCCTTGCGTAGATTCGAACACAGTAAAACAGATTTTGAGAGGAAGACAAATCCCAAACCTCTGTATCCTTGGCTGAACCAGTGCCATCTACCCTCCACCGATTCACGGGGCTTTTATAATAAAGCGGGGTTCATTGGCACACGGATTTTGTCCGATTCAGGAACATAAACAATCGATCAGATTGACTTTTGCGTTGTCGTATCCGGAAAACTAGGGGCAAACGGACTGAAAACGGACCGGATCCGTTCGCCAGTGAAGCTTGCTTTAAGTGAAGGATTCGTCCGACGGATTTGAATAAGGGGCTGAACCAAGACGGCCACAAATGCATTCTTGTACTTCATCATACACCCATGACGACGATGATCCGTGCATTCAGACAAAAAAGGCAGAGAATTTCCCATAAAAATGCATTCATCTCTACACGTTGTATTTACTATGACGAGGATTGTACTTAAATGTATCTTCCGATGTTTAATTTGCATCTGGGCATGAGCTTTCATGAAAAATATACGAAAATGTGCGCAAGAAATACCGCCCCCTCCGGAGGGCCGTCCGCCCGTGCAATGGTGCTGATCTGAGCGTGGATTGACCGGCCAGACTGCCCTCGGGAATGCCGGTGTGATTGTTGCCGGAACTACTTTTCCTATATTTAGAAATACGACGACCTAGAATTGCAAAGACGAGTGACGTCCCAGAGTACGGAATCCCGAAAGTTTTGCGGGTTTTCCCCTAAATCATCGAAAATTTCCCGTTGATTTTTCGCATAGACAATAAAAATGGGACAGCGTAGAACAAAACAAATGATCAGGAAATGTTCTTAGGCATAAGTTGCATTGATCATCGGGATTGCCCTTCGATAACTGCAGAAAAAGCAGCAAACTAAGAGTTTTCTTTCCTGTCACTGCACTGGCATCGCTGTCAAAGCTAACCCAAATCTATATGGCAATTTGCCAAAAAATCAGCCGTCTGCTACTGCTGCTGGTTTGCCTGATTGCCATGACTGTGAGGGCTTCACTTTCCCTCCAGGCCCCACTTTGTTTTAAAACTAGGCCTAAACCATGGAAAAACGCGAGCGATTTCCACCAACTTGGACACCCACCAGACTCACTGATAGAGCTGATTGGAAAGATGGGGACGAATTTGTGATGGAAGAGGTACATTTTCCCAAAAGAGCCAGGTGTCACACTCACAATACCAATGCCGATGGGGCTGACAATGAAGACATATATTCTGTGGGACGAGCATCTCCCCCCTACTGGACCTTTAAAAGGATAAGGTAAAAAACCAATCATCCTGGACAATATTGGTCCTAGGGAACACTGTCATGACAGAGAGTAAATTAGGCCTAGGCATATCGTCACACTACAAGAAGAAAGAGTCAAAGCATGCCCATCAATCCAATGCCAGCTTAGGTCTAGGCCTAGGCCTAGCCTACATCAACTGATCATCATGATCAAGGCCAGGTGTACACTCTTTAAAAAACTGGCCTGTAGTAGGGCCTACGTCTGCATCTGCCAACCTACTTATCAATCCCTACGCCTACCTGGGCCTAGGCCTTGGCCCAGAATAAAAGTGTACCAGACTGATGTATATCCTACAGTAGATTAAACCAACAAGAAAGCCTCTGCTGCTTGCAGGCTCTGTCTGCCATGACATGTGGGTACACTAAAGTGATCAATGGGATGTCAAATTCAAGTATTCCTTTTTTTGGCCTACTCACATGTCATGGTTGATTATACATGTTGTAACTGATATTGACCATAATCTTCACCACAACACTCCATTCAAATCTAACAGGCCTAGATGTGCTGTTCCGTTCTCCCCCCACATAAATAGGTGTCCAGAAATGAAGAAAATCACACATTTTATGCAAATATTTCAGCAAAACCAATATGTTTAGTAATGATTCTTCAATGAATGATAAATAATACCATTACTCTCCCAGTACAACAAACATTAGGGAATAATTTCACTGTTTTCATGCCGATTTCAGACGTTTTGCAAATGCTCTTTGTTTTCCTAATAAATGAAGTTGATGTCACATTTTTCTTTCATGATTATGTAGTTCACATTATAAAATATTATACCTGAAGTTATCATGAAAATCAAACAACTGCAACATAATGAAAAATTAGTTGGAAAAATGGTTCCGAAAGTGAACAGCCCCTTTGAAATTACTGATTTTAAAAATACTTATCATTGTAAAGCTTGCTTACGACTTATTATGACACTTATCAATTACATTTCTTCAGTAATAGTACTCAACAACCCACAACCAGTACCTCATGTCAGAAAACCAACAACCAAAGAACAATTCTACCGTAAGTATTGATCTCGTAGTATGAAAATGCCCACAAATGTTTTTGATTAAAATAAATTAAGGCTGCATTGTTGAGTCAACTTATCATCCATTGTCAAGTTTTTTTTGGTTGTTAATCATTTCAGAGAAGAACAGCAACTCCTAGATTTTGTGGCAGGGCAGGAAAACAAAAACACCAAGTGAAAAATATAAAGTGCTGTGGCAAGATTTCAAAAATGGATTCGACGAAACAAAAAGGGAGATGAAGAAAAACGTGGAAGAGTACGAACCCAAGGAATTTAATCACCTTCTCTGGACATTCATTATATGATCATTGAGAAAGCAGAAGGGACACATTATGAACCTGAGACTTTGGCGAGTTATTTTAGAAGTATTGGTGCTCATCTGAAAAAGCTTGTGTATATTGAATCGATTCTAGAATCTGATTCATTCAAACTCGCAAGGGATGTACTGATGTCTAGAAAGAAGCAACTGAAAAGCGAGGGGATGGGTAATAAACCAAACAAAGCTGAGCCACTGAGCGAAAATGATATAGATCGTCTTTGGCAAACAGGGCAGGACAAATAATCCAACATAGTATAAGGGAAATGAGGGGATCCAGATAGACGACTTTTTGTATCGGCAACAGGGTTTTTGCTAAAATTTAAGCATTTTTCCTTGAAAAGTGCGATTTTTCAAATGTCGAAAAACCCATGAAAAGTGCCAAAATTTTAGCAAAAACCCTGTTGCCGATACAAAACACATTCACATCCATCACTCGGTCCCCTCATTTCCCTTATACTCAGCTGCTGTCACTTCGTGATGTAGAAAAGTGCTAATGAAAGAACGATAACTAATCTTCCTTTTAGTCAAAAAACCATGAAAAGTACCTAAAAAGTANAATAGCACTGGGCCTAGCAATGCATCAACTCCTGCACCCTGCGCACGTGCATCACGTACAAATGACCTACATTCCGCAGCAGCAGCAGGCACAGTGTGTGAAAATTCGGAAGTTTGTGGTGATTATGATCAAATTTCTAAGATCCCGTCATCAAGCGGACTATTCCACCGCACCATCATCAATGGTGGCAATTTCACCATTAAAATACACACAAATTCCAAATAATGGCCATGTGATGTAATGGATTGACACGCGCCTGAACTTGGCGTCGTGCCAATTTGAACTGTGAAGCGAGCAGTGACACAACCGACCGATGTGATGAGACGATTTACGCCGCCGCCTGTACCAAATCCGCCAATTGTTTCGATATATTACCGTTCGAAAATACTTTGTAATATTTGACTTTTGAACTCTAAAATAAATTCATTATTAAATATCAAGCAAATATATTTTGTTTTTCCCACTCCGAACTATTTTGCGGATGGTCACTAATGCCAACGGCCGTCCACAGCATTTTCGTTGTACTATCAGCTGATCGATCGAACGGACAATATTAAGTCAGATAAAATGTTTTTCAGTGATTTTTTAAAAATGTGGTATATGATAAAAGTAAAAGTACCCTCGTGGGCGATCCTCGTCACCCGGATTGCACTCGTTGATTTGTTCCGGCCTGAAAGCCCTCGACCTGCGGTCTCGGGCTTTCACGGCCGGAGAAAATCAACTCGTGCAATCCTGGTGACTCGGATCGCCCACTCGGGCAGTTTTCTTATTTGAATGATTCGGGTAAAAAATGCATGTACATACATGTATGTATATCAATTTGTTGAATAGAAAATTTGTCGCATCCTTGATGTTCGTCTCATCTCGCATCGAATAAAAGAATAAACGAATAAAGCAGTGCCGTCTAAAACAAGGCATGTACTCCTAAGATATTCTTGACAATCGGGTTAATGATACAAATCAGTTCACTTTGATTTCTCTCTCGCCATAATACCATTGCATAAATGCCACAAAACAAGTTCTGGGCGATTATTAAAAACAAAACTACGACATCACCGTCAATCGCAGTAATATATTGTGGTGAAAATTTGAACATGTTACATAGGTCATAATAATCATTCATATTAACAGTTACAACATTATGCAGAGAAGGTGCCATGCGAACCCACGGCTGCCCGAACGATTCGACACTAAACAACATTTGAAATGAAAAAAGTGAATTACATTTAGTACAAATACCTCATCCATTACACCACTGGGACACGCTGGCGGCGATCGGATTTCTGTACATACCAGACGTGCAACAATATAAGAGGAGATCCCGGCGAACACAGGCCTAATACACCTATACGAACAATAGCAACACCGGGGAATGGCTGGCTTTCAATTTTTATAAGGCAACACCTGAATTTCAACGTCCGGGCAGGGCTAATAAAAACAGGACTTAGTTGATCTTCACTGTCCGGTAGGGCAACTAATAACACAAATTTCTAGTACAGGATGCCCGGTTGGGCATCCTGCGCATAGGACAGTCTGTTCTATTACACCGGTATTACCACTTTTGCTTGACAGCCGGCACGACCATCGCCGTGCGCAGCACTCCCGAACACCATGGAGAAACTACGTTTTCGGCGAGCGGAACCGATGTAATACGCACATGTTTTAAAAAATTTTTTATAGTTTGTATTGCTGTCGATAGGTGGCTCCCTCTACGTCGGCAGTCAGAATACCGGTAAGAGGTCGCATACCGTGTCCTTTAATATGTGCCTGATGAATAAATATACACTTCGTTCAGCATTACAATCCCACTTCGTGACTTTCGGCAAATTTCATACACATTGCCGGCTTCGTCATATCCAACATTTCCAAAATCAACAACACTTCGAAAATCGTACATCTCTACAACATACTGTTTAAGGAAACTCCCTGTATCCCCAGAATACAGTCTGTTACTTGCAATCCAGATAATCGGATCAAAATCGATCCCTATAAAGCGGGGTTTAAAATCGCTTTCAACATATGAGTAGCTAAAGGAGGAACCGCGATGACCGTGAATTAGCCAATAGAATTTCATATGGTACTTTGCAATAAAACGTTTTAAGTAAACTTTAGCCGCTTTTTTTGAAACAGCTTTATCGATAAGTTATATTCCATATAAGACTGGAAACATAGAATGTAGTCAGTGATTATCATTGCGTCTGTACAACTTTTAGACAACTGTACGCCGTTCTGTAAACATATTTGTCCGAATCGGTCAGCCACGTCATAGATCATCCAATATACCACACGATGTTTTTTCTTCATAAACGTCATCAATGCAAGTTTCCTCCAAATATACAAATCAACCTGTCCTGCCTTCATATAATTCCCAAAATCTTCTCCCATAGAGTTTTTGATGAATGACTTTTCCCTGCCGCTAATGTATATGAAACCCAACTTCTCTGTGCTGAGGTCAAAGGCTAAAATATTCTGCTTCGCCGTCGAGGCAAAGAAAATTGTATTTTTGTATACATTTACCATGTTTATATTATGTCCACCGGAATACCATATAATGTGGGCTACGGTATATTCAAGTTTTGTTCTGTTCAACCCATATACCAGGATATTGTTTTCTGACACAGCAATAAGAAAACCGTTCGGGTAACCAAAGCTATGTAAATATCGGTATTTTTCCTGCGGTATTGGTGGTACAATGCGGGCTTTGTGGGTTAAGTTCATCCTCAAAAACCTTGGCTATGAAATAAGGAACTCGCAAACTTTTTATCCTGACCGGTGGGTGCTGTTAACGGTTGTAGCGAAGACGTCAAAAACATAGCAACGCAACGTAACGCGGTTCAACACAGAGGAGAGTACAACCGCTCAGAGCGCCTCCTAGTAGCAGTCGTTCTGCAGATTTCTCACTGTAATTAGATTTAAAGGTGCCCCTAAACATTACGGTTTGTTTATATACATGGTTGATTATAATAGTTATTTTTCCTCGGACAGGTGGCAGCACCGTGTATACCAAAACATTAATGTTATTTATTTTTATATCTATCTTGATAAATATTCTTGTAACTGAAATATATTTATGATTTTACGCTCAAAAACAAACAAAAAAATGTGAAAGGCGAGATTTAATTCGATTTTATCTGATTTGTTAGTACCAGAAGTTGACAATAGGTGGCACACCGTAATGTTTACAATTTGAACTAGAGCACCTTTAAACTTGCTCTTGCCTCCTAGCGTCTTCCTCGACTTTATTTCCTCTAGCTACGGCGCCACTGTTTCCTCTCTTTACCATACATGTGCCTCAGTAGTTAGGCCGAATCGGTTAATGTCGTCCGGGGTATAGCAGAAATATACCCAGGTTCAATGTCGTCCCACAAAACTGTACCCTGGGTATAGTTCGATCTACAAAAGTATACCCAGTACCGTAGCTTTGAGCCTAGGTACGAGTTAGGAATTGACGGCCGCCATTTTGTTTCTCGCTTCAGCTGAGACGGCAGTTTTGCAATCAATAGTACAATCCGTAGGAACT
Source organism: Notospermus geniculatus (assembly GCA_002633025.1). Classification (NCBI taxonomy): domain Eukaryota; kingdom Metazoa; phylum Nemertea; class Pilidiophora; order Heteronemertea; family Lineidae; genus Notospermus; species Notospermus geniculatus. The sequence continues at coordinate 148,830 of NMRB01001563.1, read as the reverse complement.
TGAGCATGAGGTTGGTAAGGGTTATTTAGTGCTTGCGCGCAGTTAAAATATGTGGTACAATGGCAATAACTTCGGCATCAACAAATAATACACCACTCATCTGAGTTTCAGAAACTCAATTTGGTATCATTGCAAACATGTTGCACATAAATCTTATTTTATTTCTTTTGCCATAGTTTTGTTATTTGAATATATTTTCACAGAAACGCAATGTACTCGATATGAGCAATAATGCATACATGACTCGCGCGATGTGTGTGTATTTGGAGAAAGAATATTTAATTGATTGCGGTAATTATGACCAAAGGGATAAAATAAGAATTATCCTCAACCTATACATAATGATATCTGATGACGTTGATATACGTCAAATGAGTGTTGTATTGTTTTTGAATGCATAAATGTTTTCAACTGGTGCTTTGGTAACACCATAAATGTCAACAAGACGTGAATACTATAGAATAGTGACCGACTTTACTCTCTGGTTCGGTAAGAACCTAATGCCTTCGACCTGCAGAAGTCACTGGATGCCATGTCTTGATGTTGCTCTATTGACTGACTCAGGGTGAATACAGTGGCGCCACCAAATAGCCTGGTAGTCTATCATGTTTCGGAGGTGTTTTGAAAGTGCCTTTTGGTCGTTTGCATTTCTCTTGACCACCACCGTGGCGTGGTGGTCTTTTTTAGTGCTCGGATCTCCAGTTTTTGTTCATGCAGTTCAGCTTTAAGCTCACAATTTCAAAGAAATGAGCAAACGAACAGAGCCGATCTGCGTCATATTTTTGTTCAGTGTCGTGCGTTCATCTACGTCCGCATCGACATTACGGGTCATATGAATAAACACTAGCAAATGTTTTTACTTCAGATTTGTACAGCATTGCATAGTGCATTTGTGTTGCAAAATTCAAGTAAAAGCATTCACTAGTCTTTATTCATACCCTACATCAGCCGTGCTGCGAGTACTATTGCGGATTTGAGTGGCGATAAACGGCACGAAAAATAATCTGATGACTGTCGGTACGATATATTAAAATGGTGCCCGTCGTCGGGCGCTAGAGCGATATGTTTTTCGACTTGTCATGTTTGTGGTCATGCGGCATTTGCGAGAACAATCTCGTCTTAAGGGCGGCGCACACGAGCGACTTTTTGAAGGAGACTACCCCGCCAACTGCCATAACGACCGGAATTTGTGGATTTTGTCGCCTAGTCTGCGGTAGATCATCCGACCAACCGACTAGTCGTGAGACAAGCCTCAGTGGTCGCTCGATCGATCGGCGTGATCTGAAATCCGGTCGGAAGAATAGTAGTCGCATCTTTTGCGGTCATTTGGTGCACTGGTCGATTTTACTGGTCGGCCTCGGTGGTCTCTTACCTAAAGCCCTATTTACACGAGCCGATTTTGCCGTACGACAGTCGTATCAGATTTGTCGGGATCGGCTAATCTGTTTACACGGGACGATTTATTTCCCGGATTTATTCATGCGTCCCTCGGGACCTCGTGTGTCATTAGGTAGCCTTCATACACGTGATCTAATCTCGCTCCCTGATTGGCCCAGTCCATACGACAAGCAGCCAATGTCGGGTGAAAATAGAACACCCGACTTCTGCACACGATGTCGCACCGACAACAAAATCGTCTCGGAAGTCTAGTATACACGGTGCGTTTTTGTCGTACGTCTCTGTCGGCCGACACAATCGTACGACAAAATCGGCTCGTGTAAATACAGCTTCATCGCTAGAATCTGGTTTTCAGTTTTTTCTTCTTTTATATGTTGCTGGTGATCACATGATGCAATGTAATCGACATTCTGATTGGTCCAAAACCCGCCAAATGTAATAGGCCGGTGAGCGGCCAAACGCACGGGGGAGACTAAAAATCAAAACCGGCGAATTTTTGGTCGCCAAGCCCGACGAACTTGGCGACCTGTCGGGCGACAAAGAGACGATGACAGTTTTGGCCGCACACGGCCCCGACGTGTCGCCAGACTGGTCGTCGTCTTCAGTCGCTTCGCGTTTGCAGACGGTTCACTGAAATGGTCGGGCGACTGGTCGGCCACCGACCTCGGATCCGACGGTCGCCGGTGACGTCGCCGTCGGCAGTCCCGTCGGCAGTCGCCCAGATTTAGTCGCTCGTGTGCGCCGCCCTTTAGGTGTTGTATCCAATCCTCGGTATACTTTTGTATATCGAACTATTAATACTCAGGGTATAGTTTTGTGGGACGACATTGAACCTGGGTATATTTCTGTTATACCCAGGACGGCATTAACCGATTCGGCAGTAGTTAGGCGAGTCACTATACGTCTATGTACCACGTGCTCGTGAATTAGTCATTAGTACTTTCTACATCTTTAAATTCCATTACTTTGTTCCACTGCTTAATATAAATAGGAGCCAGCCCGTTTTTTGTCCGTGACTGCCTGTGCGGTGCATTGCAATATCTTACGAACAACCATAGGCCTACGCAATGTCATTATGCGTGGCCGAAGTCAGTGTCACGCGGGCACGGAACCGCGCCGCATGCATTGGGAGTCCTGCGATCGAACTTTACGGTATTTTCGGCAACAAGAGATATTTAACCTTTGCAAAGAAGACGTCATTGAATCGGCGAACACACTTGCCATCATTTATAATATGTCCTGATTGCCTCCTCTTTAACCCTCTCCTGCAGTATACATTAATGAAGTTACTATGTATTAAGTAAATATTGCAATCCAGCCCAAGACATCTAGAGCTATATGTATTTCTTAACAGGGAATAAGTGGGAAAAATATCACTAAGATTTTTCTCACAAGATTCGTTTAAGGTTTTTCTTATAACATTTTTGTAAGAAACATCTTGAAAATCCTAGCAAGATTTTCTTTCAGATATCTTAACAAGAAACATTTGGCTGAAAAAAATCTTATAAGAATCTGACTAAAAAATATCTAACATGCTCAATTTTAGTAAGATTTATGAGTTCAGTGGCTCTCTGAAATACAATTTCCATCGACGAATAATTGTGCAATATTTACATGTACACTCATTGCCAAAAATAAATGGACAGCAGTTTATCTTGAATATCTCCAAACCAATGGGGTAGAGAAAATTGGTCCCAACATATGTAGTAGTAGGCCTACATTTTTCTGGCTATCTAATGGTATCAGCGTCGAAAAATTCTGCTAAAATCCGCATTTGACAGAAGGAATTTTGTAAAGGCGTGTTTTTTGCTACNTTTTGTAACGGCATGTTTTTTGCTACTTTCTTATTTGCATGATTTCATTCAAAATTTTTATATCACTGTGTTCTACTCATCGAGGCCTTTCACATTATATCATGTTATTTCAAATAGGCAGCCGGCCAAAACCTCTAATATAACTTTTGATGGCATTTGACGTTAACGAACAAAAAGCCCCCATTGGACGAGCAAGAGAATTGCAAACGCCCTGCATACATCTCAAACGAAGCTCAGGAAATGATAGACCCTACGACGCCTGGAGGGCGCCACCTTATTTGCCTTCAGGCAACAGAGCTGTCAACATCTCCGGATACCTCTTACACTACTCAAAGAAAAAAAATTGCCGTCATTTAGACGGGATTCGAACCGTCGGCCTTTTGATTTGTAATCTACCACTCGATCCACTCGGCCAACGAGCCAGCTGACAGATATATGATTTCTGTTTTCATAGACGTAGGCCTTCGACTTACGCAACAAATGCTACGAATGAGAGAAAACATGAGAAGTCTTCCAACAAGTTCGGTGGCCGAATGGGGAAGACGGTGGAACGAATATAACAAGAGGCGGGTTCGATTCCCAGCTGGGTCAATATTTTTTCTTTCAAGAAAGTGCTCAGCAGGAGCTCACCATATGATGTTGACGCCTCGAAAACTCGATGACAAATAAGGTGGCGCCCTCCTGGCCTCGTGAGGTGTATCATGTTCTGAGACTTCGTTTGAGGTGTTTGCAGGGCGTTTGCAATTCTCTTGTTCGTCGCATGGGGGCTTTTTGTTCGTTCACGTCAGCTTTAAAGTTGTTCCAATGGGTAGGAAAGTATGACAATGAAATTGTCTTTCAGAATCACCCGTTGGCCAAGGCGATTTTGACCTCTCAAGGTCAAATTTCATGGTCCGAGGTCAAATATTGGACCCAAGAACTGAGCTTAGTACAGGAGAATGGGACCCGATGTACAGCTAACTTTTGAACGGTTGGATTTACACCCCATAAATGTATTACCAACAGATAGAAACATGGTGCCTCTTAATCACATGAACATGTTGTTGTAGTTTTTAACCAGTTATGTAATTGGGAACGGCGGTTTCATGTACGTTGACCAATTTTATGTTTATTTAGAAAACAACGTCATTTCTTATCACATAACAACTAAAAACAATAAAAAACATGCTTATTTGATTAAGAGGCACCATGTTTCTATCTGTTGGTAATACATTTATGGGGTGTAAATCCAACCGTTCAAAAGTTAGCTGTACATCGGGTCCCATCCTCCCGTACAAAGCTCAGTTCTTGGGTCCAATGATAAAGTCAGTTATTTGATCTTTGACCTTGACAATTGACCTTTAGAGGCCAAAATCGCCTTGGCCAACGGGTGATTCTGAAAGTTCATTCCACGATCTTACTTACCCATGCATTGGAACAACTTTAACATCCGATGCCATCAACACTTTTATTAGAGGTCTTTTTGGGTATTGGCTGGCTGACTAAAATATTCTGTGTAGAAATGTGATTTGGGGGCACTTTTATCAAAATTTTGTTGCTTATGCTTGCAACACCCACAGCATGAAAAATCACGAATCCACAAAAACGTATTATTGAAAATCCGCACAATCAAACTTTGTATGATTGAAAATCCGCAATGCGGATTTATGAATTTCCGTAAAACCCCCAGGATGGCCAGAAATGTGCTAATTACCAACACAGTCACTGAACCATAAACTATGGCTGGAAGGCTTATTAGCATGTTGTTAGTTGAATTATCCAAAGAGAGAAAACACACAAAAGTCAACACAACAGATGATAATGAATAGGAAGTCAACTTCCAGAAATTCGCAAATTTTCGGCCCCAAACGGGGCCTTCTTCAGGCTCTGTCACTTCACGATATGAAAATCCAGAAAAGACTCAAAAAGACTCTTTTCTGGATTTTCATATCGTGAAGTGACAGAGCCTGACGAAGGCCCCGTATGGGGCCGAAAATTTGCGAATTTCTTGCTAGTTCAATTACAATATAACCCCTTTGTTCAAATATAGGCCTATGTATCAACTCGATCGCAAGGGAAAGATCCTATCACACAATAACATTTATAATTCCCAACCTGTACTGCGACGACAAAGGCCAAAACCTCCCGAAAATCAAAGGAAAGCATCTTGGGCGCCTTTACGTGGTCTTCCTCCAAGACCAGGTATAGGCTATAGTATTAAATGTAGATAGGAGACATTGGAAGTTGTTTATTACCGTAATTAGGAGACATGGACATTTTGGATGTTTTACTGCCTTGATATTGAGTTTAGCCACACCCGCACTATGCATGCTATGCTACATGTATTTAACTGAGTGTCTTAGCGATAACAGTAAACAGGACCCTCCTTATACTGAAGAAGATGATGATGATGATGATGAGGGAGTTGCAACGAACTCCATTTTCGACAGTTTGGGCTCAAACGTGGTAGAGCGTATGCGTAAAGAATGAGAGGCAGAAATTACCGGTGTATTATTTGTCATTGTTTTGGTGGCTCAGAGTTCCCCCTCATTGTTTTGGCAACACGGTCAAACAGATTTCCCCGGTCACACATTAGGGACACTCTAATCTGAGAGCCACGAGCCGTGAATTCTTTAACAAGTCTTAGGCTGCTTTTCCACGAGACGTTTGCGGGCGCGGAATAGGAGGCGGACGCGGGTGCGGGTGAAATAGCTAAAGGGAAATACGTTGGATCGATCTTTTCCCCTATTCCGAGCCCGCAAACGTCTCGTGGAAAAGCAGCCTTACGGAGTATTGACCATTGACAAGGCAGGGTGGTGGTCATATTACAACATATCATATCATCACATACATGTACCATATCACAGCATATCACATCATACCATATCATATCAGGAAGAAGAGAAAATCATTCAGAAACAATTTTATTGCACCTTATACTAAACGGTACAGCCCGATCGCTCACCGCAGACCACCGTTCCAACGGAATCCGTATCCCGTTCCAACAAATGCGGGGAGTCTGCTCCGGCGCTGAACGAGCAAGAGGGGACTCCAACGCATTCATTTCGGTCACGGTTTTCAAGTCGATGAACCTATCAATATGTCTATTCAACTAATGTAAATACATGAATCGATATAGTAAAGACAATTAAGATTTCTAATGAGGACTATTTGAAAACCTTTTTTGCTGAGAGTAATTAGGCCAAACTCTTGCGCGAATTTTTTGGGACGAAGCATTATTGACGTTGACATTTTTTACATGATTTCAGTTTATAGCAAATGAAGGTAGTAGTTCACACACTAGGCCTATCCTGTCTCCCCATTGTACAAAACCATGGAGGTATACCTCCATGACAAAACCCTGCATATGAATTTGTTAATTAGCTTGGACAATTAATGTCAATGTATAGTTGTGGAGATAATTAGCCTAACAAGTTGTCAAATTCGTATTGTGTCTCTATAATTAAGATTTTAACACTTGTAGTGGTATACTCCACTGGTGGCAACCACGGTAGGCCCCTAATGCATATTGATTGGGATACCGTGTGCTTGTCATGAACTACGCCTACATCACAATGAAGCAATGCTTTTAATTGCCAAACAGATTTTATTCATCATTATCATTATCATCATCATCGTAATCGACGTCGAAGAATAAGCAACTGTTGACCGGTTTAATATAGCTTGAAAACCCTGGTTTTATCTGGTCTTGTGCAACATGCGGGGGGGGGGGTATGCGCAAATACTTATTCAAAAAAGTAAATAGTCCGTCTTGCTTGGTACCTCCAACAACCTTGTCCATATAGGGGGCTTAAGCTTGATGATTCTATTGTCGAGTGACGATTGTATGGCTACAAAAAAACTTTCATGATACATGTGCGTCCTTATCCAGAAAAATGTCCAAAACTATTGTCTATTCGTTCTTTAGATGACAAACGTCCTGAAAATACTCCTTGTCAAAAAGATACTGGGCGATGTCCCGTCTGCTAATTGTTTTTCCTGAACCAGTCGGTAATTTTGTTTGGTGGCTTTGGAGTATTTTCAGACATGTCAGAAAAAAGAAAAGGCCAAAAGAAAATCTTATTTCAGCTCCAGTTTTCATCGGACCAACAACACAACAATCATAGTTCACATTGCCCGTTGCACTCTAAAACTGAAGTGTTTAAAGTCTAAACACATAACTAAATGGGAATATGCAACACTTTTTAAACATCTAAACACATTTACATGTAGTTTCCCATTCTTTGGTGTTTGGAAATGAACAGGTGACCTAACACCGCATTTAAGCAATAAGCATTTCATTTATTCCAACTATGCCCTTCCATGACGGCAAAAAATATAAAACAGACTGATTAGGACTGAAAAAGCGACAAAAAATCTCTCATGCTTTTACTTCAAGTTTTGTGCTACATAACATTTACAAGGGATCTCGCTGTGCAAATCTGAAGTAAAAGCATTTTCTAACTTTCATGAATCCCAGCCAATATGCATAGGGGCCTATGCTTGCCACCAGTGCAGTATATACCACTACAGGTGTTAACACAGCCACAATAGCCAATAGCCTAGGAATGGAAAGTCTTTCTAAGACTAATTTGATGACCTGTTAGGCTGATTTGCTCCACAACTATAAACTAGCATTAATTGTCCCCGCTAATTAAGAAATTCATTCATTGGCAAGGGCAGGGTTTTGTACAATGGGGAGACAGGAGAATGTCTGCGCCGACATGAACATTTATTTGCTATAAACTGAAACCTTGTAAAAAAATGTCCATATCGAGTAATGCTAGAGATCGGCAAATCGAGGTGGATGTAGGCCAACCATGAGGTCTATCTGAGTGTAGGATTATTCGTTACACTTATTAAAAGGAAGTCATTATAGTTTGGCCACCTATGTCAAACTTCGACAGTTTGACCTCCAACCACCACCAAAATGAACCTGCCTAATTGAAATTCCAATAAAATCTCCCAGACATCATCCAAGGGATGTGCACGAAAAATGAACTTAGAGTTTTTCACCAAAAAGAAAAAAAGAGAAACAGACACATGAATAGAAGTGCAGCCGCCAGGGATCGAACCCGGCGCCCCAGATACATGGCCACACGCCCTCCATGCCTTATCCGAGGAAATAAGGCCTAAGTCTAAGTGGAGAGAAAAAACTTGAGAAAAACCTAACAAAAACTTAGCATCCCTGACACTCAAGCTGAGAGAAGAAGGGTCGAGCTATGGGGTTAGCAGATGATAGGATCTTTTCCTTGCGGTCGAGTCTTTATCTATATTTTTGTCTACAGGTAATTGTAGCCTGATGAAGGCATTGGATTGTAATTCAACTAACAACATGCTAATTAGCCTTCCAGCCATAGTTCATGGTTCAGTGACTGTGTTGGTAATTAGCACATTTCTGGCCATCCTGGGGTTTTACGGAAATTCATAAATCCGCATTGCGGATTTTCAATCATACAAAGTTTGGTTGTGCGGATTTTCAATAATACATTTTGTGGATTCGTGATTTTTCATGCTGTGACCTTTGACAGAACCCCTTGAACCTAATGGTCGTGCTGTAGATAAAACTCAATGGCCCTTGAATAGTTTGTGGGATTGACGGGGTGTCAACAGGCTGTGAATTAATCAACTACCAGGAATCCAATGAATTGACGCAGCCTGTTATGGAAATTGACCCTGCATGACAAACACGACCTTCATCCAAGACTGGGTTTCTTTACTCATTGTGAAAGAGAAATGACAACACTCAGTTTTCATTCACCACCACAACTCACAATAGTGCAGAGGCCTGTGTCAAAGGTGTTGGACGTGTGGCCAAAAATATTTTGAAAAAAAGTGGCTCAAAATTATATTTCTACACAGAATAGTTGAAATTTTAGGATATATTATGAAAGGCCTCGATGAGTAGAACACAGTGATATAAAAAATTTTGAATGAAATCATGCAAATAAACAAGAGGCCCATGGGCCTGGCGCTCAGCTGACAGTTAACTTGAGGTGAAGTTGTATGTGAAATGAAGCATGCTAAAGGAGAGGTGCAACTGTAAACTGACTGGGTCCAATAGATTTTATTACCGGTATAAAAAACAAAGAGCGACACCTTGGCTGGTCTTTAAGTAGGTCACTAGGTCATGGAAGTAGGTCAGCTCAGACCTACACTTTATTAGCTTTAGTTTGATACCAAACATGGCTACCTTGGCTCAACTGGTCTTTAAGTAGGTTACTGGGTCATGGAAGCAAGTCAGTTCAAACCTACACTTCATTACCATCAGTTTGATACCAAACATGACTACCTTGGCTCAACTGGTCTTTAAGTAGGTTACAAGGTCATGGAAGTAGGTCAGTTCAAACCTACACTTCATTACCTTAGTTTGATACCAAGCATGACTACCTTGGCTCAACTGGTCTTTAATCAGGTCACTAGGTCATGGAAGTAGGTCAGTTCAAACGTACACTTCATACCATCAGTTTGATACCAAACATGACTACCTTGGCTCAACTGGTCTTTAAGTAGGTCACTAGGTCATGGAAGTAGGTCACTTCAAACCTACACTTCATTACCATTAGTTTGATACCAAACATGACTACCTTGGCTCAACTGGTCGTTAAGTAGGTTACTAGGTCATGGAAGTAGGTCAGTTCAAACCTACACTTCATTACCATCAGTTTTATACCAAACATGACTCCCTTGGCTCAACTGGTCTTTAAGTAGGTCACCAGGTCATGGAAGTAGGTCAGTTCAAACCTACAATTCATTACCTTTAGTTTGATACCAAACATGACTACCTTGGCTCAACTGGTATTTAAGTATGTCACTAGGTCATGGTAGGTCATGGAAGTAGGTCAGTTCAAACCTACACTTCATTACCATCAGTTTGACGGCCATGTAGAAATAGCGGATTCGGCAGATTTGGCGGATTCAGCGGAACCTGGTCTGCAGACGAGTATTATGAAGTCTGCTAGTAGTTTCGATGAAGTGTACCAGATGGCGCTGCTCGGGTGTGTTGAAAATGCAGAAATGATCATTTTTCAACTCAATTTGGACTAGGTCTAGGCCTACTAAAGATTGATATAGTGTGACCTTGTGAACTAACACGATCTGTTTTTCCGTGCCCCGGTACAGTCTTGGCGTTACTGTATGCTGGTGTCAGTCTCTTCACCGCATGCTCATGTTAGGGGCCTACGTCTACGAATGTTTTGTTCTGGTTTGCAGTGGTTTAGGTGTGTGAACTGGTGAAGGCAGTTCAGTGACTTAGGCTACGGCCATAAACACTTCATGACTTGGATATACGGTACTGATCGTTGTTTATCGAACAGAGAAAGGGTCAGTCGAGTACCTACTTTTAACATTGGCCTAGGCAGAATCCATGTCGGGCATGTATGTGTAGGGGCGACGTCACGCTTGAATTGCGAGCCATGATAGGCCTAGGGCCTACAGTACAGTGTAGATGGGAAATGAGTACCGGTAGTACCGCTTGCACCCCTGGCGAGGACACAAGAATTGCATGCACCAAGGGATTTTGGAACTGTTGTAACCATAAAACTAAATGGCTACACAAGCACACAGACACAGAAGGCAGGATAAAAGAGGCACTGGGAGGAGATCCCTTTTTTATTATGAAATGTTATACATGTACAAAAAAGTCCTTTTAAGGACCATGACGCGTTATATGACTATGACTATGACATAAATGAATTCACAGATAAACATGAATTACATGTACTGAGAGAGATGTTCAAAACCCTGAAATTGGTTGGTATGATGATGATATGATGTGATAGGCCTATACTGAAACATAATGAGCCCTGCATACTGACTGTAATTAGTATTTGGGTAGGCCTACAAGTGCTATCCAGGAGATACAAAATGTATGTAGAAATAAATTCAACATTCTTCAGATTGTTCCAGATTAGTTGGACCTTGGAGGAATTATACTGGCTGTTCCTATAGTCAGTATAATTCCTCAAAGGTTGGACAGGGTGCTTAGGCCTACTGTATTTATCACTGACAAAGACACCAACATGATAATGAGTAATAATTGTTGACTGGGCATGATGCACTAGCTCAAGAACCATACCATGGAGTATTCCATAGGCTATTAAGACGAAGAAGGTGCTGACCTAAACATATACTTCTCATATTTTTCCCATTTGGGGAAAACTGGACTGTGCTTAAAGCCGCACGTGTACATGTATGCACCGCTATACTCGCTACAAAAACGGCCGAAATCATAGTGAAACCTCATACAGGCGTGCATATAGCATTATCCCGCAGCAAGGTTGGGGGATTCCCAATGCTGCGTGT
>NMRB01001563.1:121156-135133 GCA_002633025.1 Notospermus geniculatus | reverse complement strand
TTTTCGACGTTGATACCATTAGATAGCCGGGAAAATTTGCTACTATATATGTCGGGACCAATTTTTACTACCCCATTGGTTTGGAGGTACCGGTATTCAAGATAAACTGCTGTCTATTTATTTTTGGCCATGAGTATACATAAAATACTGACTGTCGTTACGCTGCCAGTGAAAATGGTGATTTTGAATACCTACCCTGATCTCAAACATTCGACTTCCCATTAAATGTCTAGCTTCCTCCTGCCCAAGACATATCCCTTTTTTCCTGTTTAGTTGGCATGCAAATCTTCGTCCCATTGGGAGGATATTAAAAGTAGTGCAGCCTTGCCATACGATGCACATGACACTGCAGTATAAAGCCGATATAGACTGCACCTCCCCAAGATCTGGACTGATCAGGGCCTTGTTGCTGATTAGGTGATGAAAAACCGATTCTGAAGGTTGTTCCATTCAAGCGGTCTCACATAAAATTTGCAAATATCGGAGACCACGATTTGTATTGTTTTGTCCTCTTCACCTACCCACAAAAAACAACCCCTGGACGAAAACGATATTGGTCCCCTCCATTACATTTCATATCGATACTTACATTTTGATATGAAATAAAATTTCACAGAATCTTTGAGTAAGTTGCGGCCATGTTATCTGACCAAATACGAATACGACCAGTCGCCTTCTATTTGGACCAGCATTTTCTTGAACCAAAATAGCACGGTTATGTATCGAAATGATATCATGAAGATCACACAAAACATTGCTGTCGTGTGGTCAAAAGGAATGAACCATGCGCCCGTGAAGAATACTTTTTATGATACAAGACCAAACTAATGGGCAACGTCATTAGAAAGTTATGATAAGGTGCAATATCATCGTCAGTCATACTGAAGATGATGAAAAACAAAGTACGGATTAAAGTTGCAATGGCGGCCATTATCTTGACTATTTGCACGAATTAATCTGCTGTTGAAAGACTTCGTTGACCACCTCATCATTCTACACACATGTTAAGCCCAACTTACGGCGAAAAACAATTCTATTTCTTCGGGCTGAGTCAACACTCTGCCCTGGTTGTGTCCCACGACGGAATCTTTGGAATCCGTCCAGTGCTTATCAGTTCCGCCCTGATGGAACAGCGGCTTTTAGTTATCAGGGCTTCCGAATGCCTGTCGTGCGTGTTGGCTGATAAAAATGTTACCGGTACAAGATACAAAGGACAGATAATTTTTTACACAGAAAAGGAATATTCTGTCCTCTCGTGCTTCCAGCAGTATCAAATCCTGTTTAAACTACATGTATATGTATTACAGGGGCTAATAATTGATAGGATAGTGAACCACTCCGCAAACCTGGAAAGCTGCCACCTGTCGATTAAGAGAAAATGATAGAGGAGAGCGGGGCTGGTTGTAACACTTTCTTGTTTGAGGTCCATTACTTCCCAATTACATGACGTATCTATAACCTGCTTGGTCTTTTGTTGAATATTTGATGTCAATGGGTACTTTGCACATGTGCATTGAACAGAGTTTAGCCATCTCTATCCATGTCTCTGAAAAATGGTTCCAAAGTCGACTGTAACAACCAACCCTGACAAAAAATGAAGGGTTGGTTGTAGCACATCTCAAAAAGTGAGCATGGCAAATTTCCCTTTATTTCTTCATGTGTTTCTCAAAGTGACACAGGGATTTGTCTCCTAAACGAACTTCTAAACACAGCAAATCTGCTCTGCTTACAAAAAATTATATTGAACAGTCCGTAGGATGAGGGATGAGGTTGGATGAAAACCTTGATTTTTGCCTAAAGTTGTGAGTTAGACAATTTGTTGTTACAACCAAACCCACCTATAGTTCAGGTCAAATGTGTGCTGCATACCAAAGCATGTGGAAGTGGGCCTTATCACGCTGGACCAGTTGTNTTAAAAATGGCCAGATGTGCTGGTGTCGAATGTGCTATTTTCAACTTGACACCAGAGAGAGAGAGCCAATTGCCATAAAAGACTCCAATTTTCTCATAGTCCAGTAGAATTACGAAAAACCTAGACAAAATTGCAAGAGAATTTTTCTTTGCAGATTCTGGTTCAGGGGGTTACTCTGATAGCACATATCATTTTGGGCCAAAATCGGACTACCCTAAGTACCCTAATTTGCATAAATTACATATGGCCCCAATGAGTCCGGTTTTGGCCAATATCTCTTAAACGGTGCGTGTTAGACCCCATAAATGTATTACTGACAGATAGGAATGTGACCCCAAGGAACCCAAATATACCATCAGAATTACGCTGTGACGTCATATATGTGATATATGACGTCATACATGTCATATATGACTTTATTACATCATATATGACCTAATTATGGCTCCATATTATGTCAACTTTGGTGAAATGAACCTAGAGCAGTTTGTGCACCCTGTCATGAAAATAGGAACAGCCACGATAATAAGGGTGTCTGCTACATCAGTGAACACTGTAATCGAAGTTTTATTATAATGGTTGATCATCCGACTCTTCAAGATCAAGAGGTGCAGAAGCGTTACTACAGGATATGCCTTTGCATCCTGTGCATGTACTCTCATATTCCATGCCATCTTTCGACAAGTGCATCGGAGACTGTCAGTCACCCTTGCTTTGGGGTGGCAGCGGATGACCTTAAGCAGATACTCGGATGCTGGGGAGAGGTACACCTTTTCGGGCAGTAGGTGACCATCTGAAAGCTGCCAACCCCAATCCGTTAGACTCAAATCTTCTGAACCCATCCAAACCTGGGCTTGAAAATAAACTCTCTGGCTGTGGTACTTTGCCGCATCTGAAGTTGGCTCTCAGTTTGTCAAGAGTGTTTTCCATTGTCCCGCCATATAAATAGACTAGATAAAGCTCTCCTGCCTTTTCTACGGGCCGTATTCTAGAAGCTTCCTCAAGTGTAAGGTCGACCTTTAGCTATTGTTTGCAGGGTAGAATACAAAAGATTAAGGTCGACCTTACACTTAAGGAAGCTTCTAGAATACGGCCCTACATCTTTTATCTGCTGCTGCCCTTGCTTGAGTCAAAATCTGTACTTGCTTTTTGAACCCATTCTTGTTTACTTTTTTCAAGGGCGCTCCTTTTCCAATGCCAAAGAGTCACGATGTTGTGTCACATCCACCAAGAGCATGAATCACTGGAAGGAGACTACACATTTCCTTTCCAAGCAGCTCTTTCAGACGAACAATGTCCCAGACTCTTCTCTTACCCTCCTTCTCTCCACACTTCTTTTCTCATCTGAAGACTAGCCCTTAGCCATTCTTGTAGAGCCGTTGGACAATACTGTTCAGCAATGACACCATACGTCTTTTTTGACTTGAGTGGCATTGTCGGAAATTCGTAGTCCTCACTACCATGTCAGTGGTAGTTGTTGCCCATCAAAGGAGGACGAAAGGCATAGAGGACCTCGGGTGTCCTTCTCCCCGACAATGCCACTCAAGTCAACGAAAGACCAATTTCTCGCTAATGCTGAAAATAAACAACGTTTCATGGGGTCATATGAATAAAGACTAGTAAATGCTTTTACTTGAATTTTGCAATACAAATGCACTAGGCAATGCTTTACAAATCTGAAGTAAAAGCATTTGCTAGTCTTTATTCACATGACCCATGGACTTGCTCACAGAAAAAATGAATGAAATTGGTATCAAGACTTTAAGCGCAGATGGAGACGCTGACATTCTGATAGCGAAAGCAGCTGTCAGGTGTTCATCATCTGCTTCACCTAACTGGTGAAGATACCGATCTGCTCATACTGCTCTTTTTCTACTGCAGTGATGATTGCAAAGGGCTAGTCTTCAGATGAGAAAAGAAGTGTGGAGAGAAGGAGGGTAAGAGAATTAGAGTCTCGGACATTGTTCGTCTGAAAGAGCTGCTTGGAAAGGAAATGTGTAGTCTCCTTCCAGTGATTCATGCTCTTGGTGGATGTCACACAACATCCTGACTCTTTGGCATTGGAATGTTGCAGAATTATTCAAATCAAAAAGGACAATAAGATATCGTGTTTGAATCTATGGTAACGTCATGATTCTGATCGTCCCTTTTGTGTGAATTTCAATTCAGGAGAATTGATTATTATAACAATACATGTAGCTCAATAATTCCGAACAAATACCAATGGGTTTGTTTCCCGAATGCGCAACGGCAACGTTAGGTCCCATATTCTGCCAAATGTATCATACATTGTATAATGCACTTAAAAATGGTCAGATGTGCTGGTGTCGAATGTGCTATTTTCAACTTGACACCAGAGAGACCAAGATACAGAATAGCACAAAACTGTCACACAAAATGATAATAAGCAAGAAGTCAATCTCCACTTTTCGACCCCAACCGGGGTCTTTTTCAAGTGGAACTTTACAATCTGAAACTGTAGAAAAGACTCTAGACACCAAGAGAAGACACCAGACACCAGAAAAGACACCAGAGAGAGAGAGCCAATTGCCATAAAAGACTCCAATTTTCTCAATGTTCTCATGGTTATTAGCTGCACGTTGTCCGATGCTGTTCAAAGAACCTATCCTGAGAACCAATTTTCTCAAAGTTCTCATGGTTATTAGCTGCACGTTGGCCGATGCTGTCCAAAGAACCCATCCTGAGAACATAATGGTTCTTAGCGGTTGCTCCCATCGCAGGCTTTCCGGCGGCCCTAAAAATCCCTAATTTGCTTTTCTCTGCCTAAAAACCCCTAATTCCAACCCAGTTTTGCCGATTTTTCCGAAAAGTCCCTATTAATTTTCCCTTTGCCGCTAATCCCGCGGTGCCGCTAAGTGTCGTTGTAGATTGCATCTCTTCGAAGTCCTTGTGTCATGCCGATGTTGGCTGTCATATTGATCAAATCTGGTTCCTTTTTGGATTGTAATCCAGGATGCAAAACTATAGGTATGCCCTGGCTTGGATGGTGTGCTATACATTGATTGATTGCCACTACCACTATTTAGCATGACGCAAAGACTTGCCAGACACGTGGACAACTTATCATCCGAGGCGTATCATGTTTACATGTACAGTGTGTTTTAAAAGAAAGGTAATCCAAATTTAAGGCGTTAATACGACCAAACTACATACCTTTCCGCAAGGATCATGGTACCACATTAAGGTAGAGATCATGCCCCTCTAGAAATTCTTTTGATACTGAAAATATTCAATTTGGTGGGTTGGCATGTCTCAAGAGTCCAAAATAACATAATGTAAACGCCGATGAAGTCGCGATACATTATCTTTAAAATGACACCAAGGATTCTTTTCCAGGGCTACGCATAATTGAGCACCATCATCGAGAAGTTAGGGTGCAAAAATGCGACTGGTTCACTTTCGTTTGAAACAAAATCAACAGTAAGTATGGTTTGATTAAAGATATTCTTTTTTCAGCAGACATTTTTTATCAACATGTTTCAACATTCCAGACATCTGGCAGCAAATTTCCAAACCCTCTCACTCGCCAACACCTTGAACATGGCCGCCGCCTCTCTCCAAGCAAAGTCCACATCGACGGCCATGTGTCCAACTGCTCCTCTGACATGTCTGGATTTGTTCTCAGAATGTTCAAACATGTAGATGAATGTCGGCAACGGGTATTAGGGAGGTTTCGCAAATATGACGAAACAGGAACTACGAAATACGAAAGTGGACTTCATTTCCATGACATAATGTATTTCCCAAACGGTTTGGTGCCATGTGGATGTTGGGGTGACTAGAGTAAGGTTCCTTTCGAAAATGGCCGCGTTCCGATTTCCAATATGGCTGCCAGAGCAGCAATCTTGAAATCGTATTCCGTCAATTTCAGGAAGAACTACATGTCCGATCATATCGATTTCTTGTGTGCATATTGGGGGTGACTGGAGGAAGGTCCCTTTCGAAAATGGTCGCGTTCTGATTTACAATATGGCCACCAGAGCCACCATCTTGAAATCATATTCCGTCAATTTCAGGAAGAACTGTACGTCTGTACATGTATGTCTGATCATATTGATTTTTTGTGTGGATGTTGAGGGGGGCCTAGAGGAAGGTTCCTTTCGAAAATGGCCACGTTCCGATTTTGAAATCCGATTCCCTTGATTTCAGGGAACATCGTTCCTTTCATCAGTTTGATTAAACTACTCCATGTACATGTTGAGGGAAAACCAACTCAACATACGTACGGGGGCATATGCCACGCTTTGCGTTGCTCTTGTTTTTGAATGTAAAGAATCTGGAATGAATCTTCACTGCAAAAAATAGCCTCGAAGCCAGTTTGTTTACAACTTAATTGCACTGTTTGAGGCTATTTAGTGCATTTTTTCTAAACAAATTTCAAAAACCGCCTGAATTGGTACTTTGATAGCCAACGTTCTTCCAGATTAATTATAGAATTAGCATATCGCTACTACAACATTTGTGTTATGAACTTTGATGAAGGATTAATTTTTTCTAAGACAGGACTACCTGAACATGACAAAAAGTGAGAGGGCAAAACGTTTATGTAAAAAGAACAGAACTAGCATCATCTGCAGATATGGTTTGCGAATCCATAATACATCAGAAGTAGTTATTTCCAGATACTACATGTAAGGCCAATCGCATTTCACTAACATTGGCTATTTCAGCTTGACCACAAACACCGCCAACGGAGCAGGTCACCTGCATTAACTTCAACATTTCAAGCAGCTATACTCTTTCACCTGGCCAATTGGCGGCATCTATGTCAATCTATTAGTACAGACTGACGGAAACCACCAAGGTTGGTCAAGTGCGATTGGCCTGAGGTGTCTGGAAAGAACTTTACTCTGCCTCCACCAGAGTGGAACCAAGCTTAGTGGTTCCTTTTTCCTGGGTGCTTCCTGGTGGAAGTAGAGTATGTTGTAATTATACTGCACGTCCATTGGTCTGTGCACATCATTTTGTTTAAAGAAAGAAGAACTTACAACAAGTGGAATACATCAAATCCGATTTGTAGTCAGTCATACAGTGAGCAGGCATTTTGCGCTCCATACAAATTATGAATGTGTTGTGTTGTGTCGAATAACTGTATTGTGGTCACACAGTGTGACGCAAAATAAAATGAAATCGCCCAGTGTCAATCCAACTAGGTTTTTCGAGTTAATAAACTTAAGTCCACTCCAACCAGAAACAAGGTCCACACTGTGCTAAATACAACTCTAAACGCAAGGTAAAATCTTCGGTGGTGCGTGATAATACTAACAAATACGAAGGCAGGTTACTGGCTCCACTTGACACACTCGGGTTGTCACTTCTTGCTTGAGACTCTTCCTCCTGCTACAACACTCTTCTAGGCTTTCTTCTGTACCGTCTTCGCAAACCATCAGCTGATCTTCTTCATTGAGTTAGATCGAGGCACAGCACCAAACACCAAACTGGACGAAACAAACTAACAGGACAACAAAATGACTACACAATGGACAAGATTAAAATACTATAAAACGTTGCCTGAATTGACGGGAAAGGTGCACCTTTAACCAGAATTACCCCTCTCCTTAAACCGAAACGTATACGTAAACCGGTATGTTTGCAACCTCACGGATCCTTTCATTTGAGAAAGCACAACGCCACGGATGCGGATACCCAAACCAAGGTAAAAGACGATCACTGATTAGGCTAAATACAGGGATCCACCAATGACCGGGATTCTTTCAGTGGATAAAAACACAATCTCCTACGCAGAGGTCGGACGGTTCCACATACTGACTCTGCCACCAGGTCCGGACTATTTCTGCGGAGAATAGTAGATTCCAAATGCCAGTGTTAGTTGAACCTTGTTTTAAACGTTGTTTTAATCCTTGTTTTAACTTTGAGTGCCATTCAAAGAGCTATATGCAACTGTTAATTGCCTCAAAGACATGACGTTCAAAGAGCATGCCAAATGGAATTGAAGTATTTCATGGGTGCGTGCACAAAATGTTTTGTCGACTTACTTTTGTCTGATTGGTTCACACTTTGGGTTGCGTGTAATGTAGGACCCTGGTACGCAATACTGCGACCGTCTGGGATGGCCAGCCGTCATAATCGGTCGATAGCATGTACCTGACAGACATTCCATCGTGTGCTGACCACTTCCGTTATACCGGGGATGATATGGAGGAAACTAAATTCTCATACGCATTTATACATGGCCGGTGCTATTTGCACAGCATGCTGTGTAACTAAGGAGTGAATTCTTATTTAGGCTACACAGCAAGTACGTATTCGATATTCATAAGCATCCCCGCCCACATTTTGCTGTGTAAATTAGGAAAATATGATATTTTCACAGCGAAATTCTAGAATTCGGCAAAATGAGCCATACATTGGCCACTTGCAGGGTACCAGCTTGGAACGCCGTGATGCTACTTCGGCCTATTTCGATCTCAGTATTATAATGAGGGAATGACAACTTGGTGGGCGTATATGGTACGACTGTTTAATAGCAGATCATGACAATCACTACAGACATTGGTCACATGTTATGATGTTAGTACTACGCACTAAGAGCAGGTGGCAGCACCTTACTCTAATGACTGTTGATACTGTTACATCCCCCTTTCTAAGCAAATAAACACACAGAAATCTTGTACCATCCTCAGATACATTGACAGTCCAACTGTTGTTTCAAGAATGTCCCAATAACCTAGTTAAGATTATTATGGTGGCATTATTACAATCAAAACGTCTACTCTCTACCAAGAATATAGGCCTAATTACTAGAAATTATGACAAGAGACATTTCAGTGCCCTTGCACTACACGAGCCCTTTGTTTATGTTTGATTATGCTTGTAATATGACTATAAATGGTTTCTGATATAACTAATCTCTAACTACTAGAATAAACTTGTGACACTTTCAAATTACAGCTTTCTTTCATTCATTTACCACGTTCACCATTATGCACATTCCTGAATTATTCCATGAATTCCGAATATCCTTTCAAATTACAATCGGACTACGGTATATAGTACTTCCATGAACTAATCAACTGAATCACTAGATTTCCAGTCCAGAATACTGAATGCATGAAGCACAAATCGAACAGTCCACAGAGAGTCAATTACTTCTTAGGTCCCATAACAAAGTCTGAATATTTCCCAGGTAGATTGATTGTTCTTCCACTGACTCGGCTTGTGATTGGTTCTTGTGAACGGGCCTCCGGTTGAGGCACAGGGACAGGGTTTTCCGGTGTGTTACTCATCCTTGGTGTTGGCATATCCAGCTCAGGTCTGGTCTGCACTGGGGGTGTTTCACCGGTTCTCATGAGCATTTGCCGATTTCTGCGATATAGCCTGCCATTCTGTTCGATCATGTAGGAACGAGGCTGGCTCAATCGTTCCCGAATTATGGCTGGCTGCCAAGATTTGCCATTATGGACGCGTACCGCTTCTCCTGGATTAAGTGGCGGTAAGGGTATTGTACCCCTATCATAGTAATGTTTCTGTCTCTGCTGTACTTTCTCCAGTCTCTCTCTTACTCCATCAAACACAGGGTTCGGCTTCAGCAATGCATCCGAAATGGGTAATCGTGTACGGGTTCTACGGCCCATCAGCACTTGCGCTGGGGAACCGCCAAGACCTTCTAGTGGCGTGTTCCTCCATTCCGCAATCGCGATGTTAGGGTCAGTGCCCTGCCGTTTGCATTTTCTCAACAGTTTTTTCAGAGTCTGTACCGCACGCTCGGCCATCCCATTGCTCCTCGGGTAAATGGGCGATGACGTATCGTGAACGAAGCCATACTCTCGTGCAAACTTCTGGAACTCCATACTGCTGTATTGCGGTCCATTATCTGAAAACACCGTCTCCGGGATTCCGTGACGCGCGAACTGCTCTTTCATCCAGTTGATTACAGTCTCACTAAGAGTGTCCTGTTTTAGCTCGGTGTACTCAACGTATTTCGAAAAGTAGTCCACAAGGAACACATACGAAGTCCCTTCAATTTCGAATAGATCCGATCCTAGCTTTTGCCAAGGCCTTGTCGGGATCTGATGAGCGCGCATCGGCTCACGATTCTGCTTATTGCGAAATTCCAAGCACAGGCTACATTTTCCAACCAAATCCTTGATTTCTCCGTTCATCCCAGGCCAGTAGAGGACGTCTCGGGCCCTGCGTTGACACTTTTCGATACCGAGATGACTGCTGTGAATAATTTCGCGCATTGCAGCTCGCATGGATTCCGGTACAATCAGCCTTTCAGCTTTGAGTAAGAGCCCATCGTAGGTGGAAATTTCCTCGCGAAATGACCAATAAGAGCGTACACATGGTTTGACCTGATCACGGCTCTGTGGCCAACCATGTTTCACGTAGTGCATTAAGCTCACCATAGTCTCATCTTTAGCGGTTTCTTGTCTGAACTCTGCCAGTCTCTCAGAACTAACAGGTAGGCTCTCAACTACATTGATCTCACAGTCATCATCCTCACAGTACTCAGGTTGTCCGACAACCGCACGACTTAGCGCATCCGCAATGTACATATCCTTGCCAGGTACATACTTAACGTTAATGTCATATTTCTGGAGTCTGATCAGCCAACGTTGGATTCTAGGTGGCGCTTGTGCAACAGGTTTTCTCCACAATGCCTCCAGGGGCTTATGATCACTTTCTACAACAACATTCGCCTTGCCATAGATGTAATCGTGGAACTTTTGACCTCCCCATGCGATTGCCAGCATTTCGCGCTCAATGTTGGCGTAGTTGCGTTCTGCCGGATTCAGCGATCGTGACGCATATGCTACTGGCTTTCCACACTGAAGTATACACGCGCCCAGGCCTTGTAGTGAGGCATCTACAGAAAGAGTTAAGTCTTTCCCTGGGTCAAAGTAACTGAGCACAGGGGCGTCGGTCAGCGCACGTTTCAGATCACTGACACTAGCTTTGTGGCGTTCCGTCCAGTGCCACTCGACATCAGCTTTCAAGAGTTCGCGTAACGGTTCACTACGCTGTGATAAATTGGGAATGAACTTTCCCACGAAGTTCACCATGCCTAGAAAACGTTTCAGTTCTGTCTTGTCCTTGGGATCCTTCATTTTCGTGACAGCCGCAATTCGCGCATCCGTAACGCGTAATCCACAACAGGTGAGGGTGTGACCCATGTACGTCACAGTGTCAACCCCAACTCGACACTTGTCTCGATTCAGCGTGAGATTACATTCTCGGACACGTTGCAGAACTCGACGTAAGCGTTCATTATGCTCCTGTATGGTTTTCCCCAGATCAGAATGTCGTCCATTATCACTTCAACTCCTTCCATGTCGTCAAACATTTGCGACGCGATTTTCTGCCACACCTCTGGGGCTGATTTGATGCCAAAAGCCATCCGTTTGAATCTGAACCTCCCGAATGGGGTATTGAATGTTAGGAGCTTCGAGCTCTCAGACGTAACAGGAACTTGGTAGTAAGCTTGACCAGCATCTAAGGTACTGAAATACTTAGCACCTGACAGTTTGGGTAACACATCCTCCAACGATCTCATAGGATAGTGTTCACGACGGATCGCTTTATTCAAGTCTTTCGGATCAATACATATGCGTAACTTGCCATTGGGTTTCTCTATTATCACCATTGAGTTAACCCAAGCACTGGGCTCATCCACTGGTTCTATTACTCCTTCTTGTTGCATTTTACGTAACTGAGCGCGGAGGCGATCCTTCAAAGCGTGGGGCACCCGACGCGGAGGGTGCACCACCGGCGGCACAGTTGGATCCACTTTGATATCGTATGTGGTGTTTACACAGCCTAGGCCTCGAAACGCGTCTGGAAATTCCTCCAGTATCTTATTTGGGTCATCTGGGTTTTCTGGGTCATTTGCCATCGTATACACACGTTTGATCAGCTTCATTCTAAGGCATGACTCCAGTCCAAGCACTGGTTTCACACTCACCACACCGTCAATAACTTCGAATTTAGTAGGATACGATTTGTCCTTGTACTTGACATTCAGCGTAACTTGGCCTACAGGGCGTCGCCGTTGCCCAAAATAACCGAGTAGTTTTGTGCTCGACGGTTCAAATTTCTTAATTCCCAGTTTCGTACACAGCGATTTCGGTATGCAGTTCACTTCGGCTCCCGTGTCTATCTTCAGTTTAACTGGTTCGTCCTGAATCAGACAATCGACTTTCCAAGTTTCGACATTCGCATTGCTTGAGATTGCATCGACGAATAACCCATCCTCGTCTGGGCTACCGTATTCATCATCGTACAGATCGTCATCTGTGGCTAAGAAATGCAAGTCCTTGCGTTTTCCAGCAGGCTTGGCAGCACGACAGCAAGCCTGAAAGTGACCCATCTTCTTACACTTTCCACATTCCTTGCCAATAGCGGGACACGTGCCTGTCTTATGATAAGTGAATCCACACCGTGAGCACTTCTGCCTATTCTCTCCAGTGTTCAGCTTTGAGGCAGGGGTAGGTTTACCACCGCGACCCCCTCGGTAACCATGACCTCCACGTTTGCCACCTCTCCAAGCGCCTGCTTGACCCCGGCCACGTCGACCAGTGTACAAACCGTGCACGTCAGCATTATTCGACTGCTCCTTACTGGCACCACTGCTAGAAGAACCAGTTTCCATGGCCGTTTTATGTTGTTTGCTCGTCTCAGCAGCTCGGCAAAACTTTATCGCCGTTTCCAACGTTAGTTCGGGTTCTCGAAGCAAACGGAGCTTCGCTTCTTGGTCCTTGCAACCTGACACGATTTGATCGCGAATCATGGACTCTCTCATGTCACGATAATTACAGTTTTCAGATAGTCTACGCAATTCCGTCACAAACTGATCTATAGATTCATCTGCACCTTGGTGTCTATGCAGGAACACATGCCTTTCGTATGTTTCGTTTTTGAGCGGGTTGCAATAGTCATGAAACTTTCCCAAAACAATGTCCAATTTATGTTCGTCTCCAGCGTTGTCGTACTGGAACGTATTGTAGACCGCTAGGCCTTCACTGCCCACCGTGTTGAGAAGTACCATTACCTTTCTCTTATCTGTCTTTTCATCGAGTGCTGACGCTGCCAGGAATATATCGAATTCCTGCCGAAACCGTTTCCAGTGTTCGGCAACATTCCCTTGGAGTTTAAGCTCCGACGGTCTTCGAAAATTGTTCATTGTAGGCGTGAATTTGACGAATTTCTGACACCATATAATGAGGGAATGACAACTTGGTGGGCGTATATGGTACGACTGTTTAATAGCAGATCATGACAATCACTACAGACATTGGTCACATGTTATGATGTTAGTACTACGCACTAAGAGCAGGTGGCAGCACCTTACTCTAATGATTGTTGATACTGTTACAAGTATAACGTTTGATTCTGTGCAAGTGCATGGTGAGGTTACGTCCCCTACGTGGACTCAGCCCAGGGAGCTCTAGGCAAACATTTGTCATCACAACCAGAGATGTTGCTGGAGGGGGCAGGGGCCAAGTGCCTCCCCCAGGGGGTCCGGAAAAACGTGCTTTTCATGCACATTTTGACCGAAAATTAGCAAAATATGATCTTAGACACCAGACCTGTATATGTTACGCATTCTGTCGGTTATCGTCAGTAGGATAGCTAATTCCTCTGAGGTTGTGAGTCAGAGTAGGGGATGAGTCCGAATACCAGGGTGTGATCTTCCCAAGTTGTAGACGTGTTTATCAGTGTCACCACTAAGAAAGGATTAATTAACCAACTATTCCATGTAGAAATTTTCAAAGCGTCACAACAGTGAAAAGAAAAGAGAAAAGAAAAGAAAGTAAGAAAAAACAAAAAAAACTAAAAAGGACTACCGGGATTCGAATCCGCGACCTTTGGGTTATAGTCCACTCCATCTTTCCACTGCGCCAGTCAGCTGACTGAAGATTAGGCGTGTGAATAATCACTTCGTTGTTTAATACGCCCCGTGCATAAATTATCGTAATGCATCCTCATTATGAACCTCGCGTTTTCATTGGTTAGAATCTGCTGTATAAGCAGTGCGAGAACTACTATTTTCACAGCAACTTGCTGTGCGAATAGTCACGGCG